>JASTWF010000078.1:492163-643762 GCA_030390025.1 Squalus acanthias
CCCTCTCCTCTCCTCTCCTATCCGCCCCTCTCCTCCTCTCCCCTCTCCTCTCCTCTCCTCTCCTCCCCTTTCCTCACCTCTCCTGTCCTCTCCTCTCCTGTCCTCTCCTCCTCCCCCCTTTCCTCTCCTCTCCTCTCGTCTCCTCTCCTGTCCTGTCCTCTGCCTACATCCAGAGTGCTTGTTCAGAAATGGCAGAATCTGAAGACTGATTTAAGATCTCTAAATGTGATCCAGACGAACATTAACATTTCAAACCTCGCTGCCCCTCAGTGCTGTTTAGGCTGAAACCGCAACAAGCATCAATATGTAGCAGCAGCAGAGGCTGGGTCTGATTTACTGTCCATCTCAAGGCCCCCACCTGGACTGTGAAGGCGGGCTCGTGCGCCCACGTATCACATTGCAAGTCAATACCATGTCTGTCCTTGAGGGCTTTAATAGGCAGACTAGATAGTGACAAAAAAAATACAAAAACAACTGATGGATTCCGATTGACTTGTTTGATGAATTATTTCTCCAAAGAATCTGCTCAGGCAGAAGGTTACAATGCTGAATTCATCGGTTTACTAATCTGCACACACTGCTGCGTTACAGAGGGAGGGCAACACACATTGTTTGACTCAGAAAAGAAAGGCATTGAAGAGACAAAGCTTCGACAGAAATGAGGACAGCACCATTGAAAGAAGTTCTCAATCAGAGTGCCTTTGTACTCGTCTGTACACGACAGCACATCTGACAATGGACAAATTCTCTGCAGAATACTGACTAGAGTGAGGGCAAGATGTGTTAGCATCAGGAGTTCCATGGTGCTTTTTATTTGTTAAATTTGTTTTAACTTTTCAAAAAGGGAGAGTCTGTGAAAAGTCCACCGGTCAACGGAGTTGAGCACTGACTGAAACCCAAAGCCTTGGATTGCATTCAGATTGGCAACTCCTTACACTGGGATAGTGTGGATCGCTGTCTTTGCCCATGTCTTTAGACTCATGGGGGGAAAAATTCAGTTGGTTGCGCCTCCCGTTAGCGCCTTAAGAGGGCGCTAATGGGGCGCAAAGCATCTGGCGCCCAGGCGCGGCGAAGTTTGCGCTGCTCGCGAAATTAACTAGACATTTTGCGGCGGCGCTAAACACTACCGCCACGATCTCCTGCGCCGGCAGATCGTGACGTCAGTCGAGTGCGCAACACCCCGGTATCGCCCCGGAGCGGATATTGAGTGGCGCCCCCTGCCTTACCGCCTGACGCTAGCAACGACAGGTTGAGGGGAGCGTTTTGCAGTCATGAAGGGACTGGGGAGTGCTATTTAAAGGTGACCTCTTCCTGCCTTTTATTGTTGGTGCCATTTTTGAACCACGCATTCTGAGAGAGAGAGAGAGAGACTTCTGGAGAGATTCAACGTTGTGTGAAGGAGTTTTGGGTACTGAGCAGCACTTTGCAGGTTCATTTTGATTTGCCATTCCTTGTATCGATTTAGAAGAGACTGTGGGGGCTGCAGTCTGAGCTCTTTGCCTGGTACTCTCCATTGTTCTTTCCAGCAGATTTGATGTGCAGGTCTCTCCAGGCCAAGATTCAAGGCTGCAATGAGCAGGATGTGGATGGAATGCAAGATTAACCATCCCCTTTAAGAACTGGCCCGTGCCATTGTATGTGTGTTCCATTGCTGACTGACATCACATGAGCTTCGCCAGCGCTCTGAGGTAGCGCCTCGCTCCTCGGCCTTTGCGCCTTAAGACAGGTGTGAAGCGCCTGATTTAGCGCTCCAATCACCTCCAGGGGCGATAAAAGTCAAGTTTGCAGTCAGTGGCGATAATTAGTGCCAGGCGCTAATCTTGGTGCCCGGCCGATAATTGTGCCCCAAATGGGGCGATACTGAATTTCTCCCCCATGATGTCCTCCCCCATCTAAAGTGTTTTAACGGGACAGTGTAGAGGGAGCTTTACTCTGTATCTAACCCGTGCTGTACCTGCCCTGGGAGTGTTTGATGGGACAGTGTAGAGGGAGCTTTACTCTGTATCTAACCCGTGCTGTACCAGCCCTGGGAGTGTTTGATGGGACAGTGTAGAGGGAGCTTTACTCTGTATCTAACCCGTGCTGTACCTGCCCTGGGAGTGTTTAATGGGACAGTGTAGAGGAAGCTTTACTCTGTATCTAACCCGTGCTGTACCTGTCCTGGGAGTGTTTGACGGGACAGTGCAGAGGGAGCTTTACTCTGTATCTAACCCGTGCTGTGCCTGCCCTGGGAGTGTTTGATTGGACAGTGTAGAGGGAGCTTTACCCTGTATCTAACCCGTGCTGTACCTGCCCTGGGAGTGTTTGATGGGACAGTGTAGAGGGAGCTTTACTCTGTATCTAACCCGTGCTGTACCTGCCCTGGGAGTGTTTGATGGGAGCGTGGGAGAGTATGTGCAAGAAGCTAATTGCTTCAAAGAGGCATTATTGGCTGTTTTAATGCCAGAAATATTTCCCTGACAGATGCATCACACTATAGTGACAGAATCTCATTAAAGCTAGTCTCTCAGGTTGAGCAGGTTGAATTGGCGGTTGGAACTGTCTGCTGTCTCGGTGTCTGAGCTGCAGAATCTTCCCTGCTAATCTTACCCCACGTCATTTCACGGTTGGGTTGCTTTGAGTTGTTAAATATATTTCACGTAATTAAATAAAACGCCTTGTCTTGTGACTGCTACAACCTACATCTTATTTAGCTGGAAAGCATATGTCAGTGGGAATCTGCTGTTGGATCAGGTACACAGATGCACTCCCTGAATCACCTTGTATAATCTCGCTGGTCTTTCACTGTTGTGCAGTTAAAATGTTGCAGCTGCTGCAAGTGCGGCGATGAGCTCGTAACCGGAGATTGGGAAAATCGCCAGTGGGATTGGGGCCTGAACAGGAATCTTCTCATTCCAGAGCACACTTCATTGCCACTCCAATCTCCCCCTCCACCTACCCCAAACCTTTTGCCCACTGAATTGCCCCCTCACCTCGTCTCCTCACAGTACCCCTCACTCTGCCTCTCTCTGGCTATCTCTATTTCCCCGCGAATCCCTGTCATTGTTTCTCTGTCTCCCTCTCTCTCTCTCCGAGTCTCTCTCTGACTTACTGTCTGTCTCTCTGTCTCAGAGTCTCTCTGAGTCTCTTTCCCTATACCACTCAATTTCTCTCATTGTCTCTCAGTTCTCTCTGCCATGATCTCTCTCTCTCTCGCTATCCTCCTCAGTCTCTCTATCTGTCGGTATCTCTTTGTAGCAAGTAAAATGATAATGAGGTCGCTGCGTTAAAATACCACCGACAGGCCCACCGATATCGGATTCCCCCACGCCCAACGCGCCACCAAGTTATTATTGGGGCCATAGTCAGTCTCTCTCTATCAGTCTGTCTCTCTCTCTATCTCAGTCTCTCTCTGTCTCTCTCTCTCTCTCTCTATCTCAGTCTCGCTCTGTCTCTCTCTCTCTCTCTATCTCAGTCTCTCTCTGTCAGTCTCTCTCTCTCTCTGTATCTAAGTCTCTCTCTGTCAGTCTCTCTCTCTCTCTCTATCTCAGTCTCTCTCTGTCAGTCTCTCTCTCTCTATCTCAGTCTCTCTCTGTCTCTCTCTCTGTCTCTCAGTCTCTCTCTGTCAGTCTCTCTCTCTCTATCTATCTCAGTCTCTCTCTGACAGTCTCTCTCTCTCTATCTCGCTCTGTCAGTCTCTCTCTTGTAAGGGGTTCGCGTGGCTCTGTGCTTAGCCTGAGTGCTAGTGCGGGGTTAGGCCTTGTTGCCTGTTCTGGTCTCCAGCCAGCCTGGTAGCACTAGACACCTGTGAGTGGTTCGACCCACTCGCCCTTACGGTTCTGACACTGGACTTAGGTGCGAGAGCAGTAATGCAGAGAAAACTCAGGTAGACCCGGTTGAATAGTACGAAATGGAAAATCTTTATTGCATATTGTTCAAGATTACGAAATACATGTCATAAGCACAGGTTAATGACAGTACAAGCTTACATACATTTATGCAACTAGGTTTAGGGAAAACGAGGAGCGCACGACACATCGTAAAAGGGGACACACATTATAATTATCCTTAAAACAAAACCCTCCCCTATTAATACCTGTCCTAATCTAGATCTGTAGGATCGAGAACCATGCTCACCACTCGTGATAACTCGGAGAATTCTAAAACGATGCTCGGATGTTTTCGCCACTGCGCCTGACTATTCACGTGTTGATCAGGGGTCTCTGTACCCCACTTGTTTACTCGCTCTGCTGCTGCAAGCAGGCTGGGCTCCCCGTTGTCATGAAGAACTCGACAATGCTCGGGCCCGGCTGTAGAATTCAAAGAAAAGTCTTTCTGGACCGACACCAGTTAGCCGGTAAAATTCAAAGAAGAGTCTTTGACCAGTTCATGCAGTAACCTGTAGAGTTCAAAAATGGTCTTTATATTTACGGGCGCGGTCGGGGTTTACTGACCGCGGCGGCACGTGGATTCTTCTTCTTCTCTTCTCATCTCATCTCATCTCCTCGGGCCTTCGGGTCCAGACACCGTTTACCGACCTTCGGGACGGTGCACCCGATTTCGCAGCGCGCCACGAGGTCGACCCCAAAAGGGATCAGCGGAACAAAAGAGAGTAACGGTCGTCCGGGAGAATAGCCAAGAGACGATTCCATGCGAATGAAAAGGATAAGAGAGCGATGGGTGCTTGGACACTACAGTTATAGTACTGTAATTCCTTATCTCCCGCCCAAACTTAATGTTCATCTTTTGTCATGTTTTGGCGCTCAAATTTCTTGTATGTGGTGGTTCTTGTTGTTAATGGGTTTCGGTGATACTTGTAACTGTCTAAGTACCCGTTAATATTTCTCCCATTGTGGAACTGGCTAGGAGTCTCTCTGGAGGGGTTTTGGGGGCCTCCGAATTCTTGTTGTGAGTACCCGCGAACGGCTCTCTCATCGTAGAGCCGTGGGGAATTTGCGTATCAATGTCTTTGGATGGGCCCTTGATTGCCCAGTACAATAGCCCCCGTTTGTGTATGGAAAACCGGTTCCAACACTTATATTTCTTGCTTAGGTGTTAGAAATGCAAAACAATCGCGTCTTGTCTTATATCAATATATGCTGAGCACGGTCCGATCTTGCTGAAATGTTTATTGAAACGCCATCTTGTCTGCCTACTGAGAAATCTGGAACCTTCTGCCACGAGGCGCGGCGGCCATTTTATAGGCTTCTTGTGTCCGTTTTTGAACCTGACAGCATTTTGCTGAAATAAAGCTGTTTTTACGAAACTGTATGTCTCTATCTCGTTATTTCGAAATCGCGATAATTTGCGAATTCTACACTCTCTCTCTCTATCTCAGTCTCTCTTTGTCGGTCTCTCTCTCTCTCTCTATCTCAGTCTCTCTTTGTCAGTCTCTCTCGCTCTCTATCTCAGCCACTCTCTGTCAGTCTCTCTCTCTATCTCAGCCACTCTCTGTCAGTCTCTCTCTCTATCTCAGCCACTCTCTGTCATTCTCTCTCGCTCTATCTCAGCCACTCTCTGTCAGTCTCTCTAGTCAGTCTCTCTCGCTCTCTATCTCAGTCTCTCTCTAGTCAGTCTCTCTCGCTCTCTATCTCAGTCTCTCTCTAGTCAGTCTCTCTCGCTCTCTATCTCAGTCTCTCTCTGTCAGTCTCTCTCTCTCTATCTCAGTCTCTCTCTGTCAGTCTCTCTCTCTCGCTCTCTATCTCAGTCTCTCTAGTCAGTCTCTCTCGCTCTCTATCTCAGTCTTTCTCTAGTCAGTCTCTCTCGCTCTCTATCTCAGTCTCTCTAGTCAGTCTCTCTCGCTCTCTATCTCAGTCTCTCTCTAGTCAGTCTCTCTCGCTCTCTATCTCAGTCTCTCTGTCAGTCTCTCTCACTCTCTATCTCAGTCTCTCTCTGTCAGTCTCTCTCTCTCTATCTCAGTCTCTCTCTCTCTATCTCAGTCTCTCTCTGTCAGTCTCTCTCTCTCGCTCTCTATCTCAGTCTCTCTAGTCAGTCTCTCTCGCTCTCTATCTCAGTCACTCTCTAGTCAGTCTCTCTCGCTCTCTATCTCAGTCTCTCTAGTCAGTCTCTCTCGCTCTCTATCTCAGTGTCTCTCTGTCAGTCTCTCTCTCTCTTGCTCTCTATCTCAGTCTCTCTCTCTCTCGCTCTCTATCTCAGTCTCTCTCTGTCAGTCTCTCTCTCGCTCTCTATCTCAGTCTCTCTCTGTCAGTCTCTCTCTCTCTCTCTCTCAGTCTCTCTCTCTCAGTCTCTCTCTCTCTATCTCAGTCTCTCTCTGTCAGTCTCTCTCTCTATCTCGCTCTGTCAGTCTCTCTCTCTCTCTCTATCTCAGTCTCTCTCTGTTAGTCTCTCTCTCTCTCTATCTCAGTCTCTCTAGTCAGTCTCTCTCGCTCTCTATCTCAGTCTCTCTCTGTCAGTCTCTCTCTCTCTCTCTATCTCAGATTCTCTCTGTCTTTCTCTCCCGCTATCTCAGTCTCTCTCTGTCTCTCTTGGCTAAGTGGCAGGAGGCAGAGGGTGATGGTCGAAGGTTGTTTTTGTGACTGGAAGCTTGTGTTCAGTGGTGTACCGCAGTGATCGGTGCTGGGTCCTTTGCTGTTTGTAGTGTACATTAATGATTTAGATATGAATGTAGGAGGTATGATCAGTAAGTTCGCAGATGACACGAAAATTGGTGGAGTGGTAAATAGCGAGGAGGGAAGCCTCAGGCTACAGGACGATATAGATGGTGTAAGGTTTCCAAAATTTACAGATCCCAAAAACCTAAGGAAAAAGGACTTTGGAACTACCTCAGAGTGATAATATTGCATTTGGGCCTAACCTAAGAGACTGTAAGACCAAAAACCAAGTTTTGGCATTTTAAAACCATGTCTGGGCCTGTAAAGGAACAAGAGGTGGGCTCAACCTCTGTAAAAGCAGTTTTGGGTATTGCAGTTAATTGCACTGTCTGGGGAACCGGGATGACCTCACTCAAGCCCCAGCAGCATTAACATTTGACAATAGACCCTAGGAGAAGACAGTCCCACCCAAAACAACAGGTCCCATCGATTACAGGGCCCATCAGGAAACATGCATAATACAGAGCACCCAGGACTGGGCTATAGACCAGCCTAGAAACCCAAAACACAAAACCAATCACCAGCAATCAGCCAAGGAGATCGACAGGATGCAAACCATCTCAAAACCCATTTGACACTTACAGAGCAGTTACTGGTAGCAGGCCCGCCAAATTCAGACAATGAACTGAACAGATTTGGCGGGTAGATAAGGCCATGTTCAATGGGTGACATTAAAGGCCTGTTAAAACCCAGTTAACGTGCTAGTAAGTCATTACCAATTTATGAGCCCGCCAAAACTAGACAATGAACCGAGTAGATTTGGTGGGTAGATAAGGCCACTTCAATTCTGTATAATTGAAGGCCCACCAAGCACCCGAAAAAGAGACACCACAGTTCAAGGTCGTTGGGTCGAGCAGTCAGTCGCAACCGGTGGTCATCAGAAGGAGGAGAGACCAAGAAGAAGAAGGCCCGAGCTGGAAGCGAGTCGGCATCGCTCACCACTCAGACACACCTGAGTCCAGCTCGCGAAGACACCACCTCGACGGACCTCCAACAACGGCCCCAACACAGTCACCTGGAGCAACAAGCAGCAACCGACGGCTCCACGAGGTCGACTGACACACAAAACAAGGCCTAAAGCCATCGCGGAAACCAAAGGCCTCACGAAACCAACAACCGCGCATTACCCCCAACTGACCGGGTAATAGCAGACCACCGTGACCAACAAAGACCAACTCCAGGGAAGAAAACCCGAAGAATCGCAAAGTTTCCACACTACAAACTACTCCTGACTTACCCCTGGGTAAGATTTTCCCCAAAGACTCTAAACCCTACTGCTAAACTAAAGAAATTGGGTACTCACCTGATAGATCCATAACGACATCCTACCGCATCAGCGGACTCGCGAAGACTGACCAGAGACCCAGGTGAAGTCCTCTACCGTGTACGGGGTATGGCAGACACTAACCGCCATAAACAGCGAACCCCAAAAACCGCGATTTAGCCCAAACTGTCAAAGGATTGGTGAGCATTATCCCATGTCCTTCAAAACCTAACTTAGCTAGTAAAGTGGGGTTGTACCGAAGTGTTCCCCACCTTTAGAGTGATAAGAGTGTTATTATTTGTGTTTTATCTTTCAATAAAGATTGAAGTTCTTTCATTAAACTCAGTTGTCTGCTGCACCTTTTGTATCACAACCCCCAAATAAGTCCAAGGTCTAGAACCAAGAGAGTGGGAGCGATTCGAACCGCTCAGAAGTCAGAGGTGAAGCTGACACAAACCACCACCCCTACAATGGGTTGGTCAGATGGGCAGAACAGTGGCAAATGGAATTTAAGCCTGAAAAGTGTGAGGTGATGCATTTTGGGAGGACTAACAAGGCAAGGGAATACACAATGAATGGTAGGACCCTAGGAAGGACAGAGGATCAGAGGGACCTTGGTGTGCATGTACATAGATCCCTGAAGGCAGCAGGACAGGTAGATAAGGTGGTTAAAAAGGCATATGGGATACTTGCCTTCATTAGCCGAGGCATAGAATATAAGAGCAGGGAGGTTATGATGGAGCTGTACAAAACGCTAGTTAGGCCACAGCTGGAATACTATGTGCAGTTCTGGTCGCCACACTATAGGAAGGATGTGATTGCATTGGAGAGGGTGCAGAGGAGATTCACCAGGATGTTACCTGGGCTGGAGCGCTTCAGCTATGAAGAGAGACTGGACAGGCTGGGGTTGTTTTCCTTAGAGCAGAGAAGGCTGAGGGGGGACCTGATTGAGGTGTACAAAATTATGAAGGGCATAGATAGGGTAGATAGAAAGGAACTTTTCCCCTTAGTAGAGGGGTCAATAACCAGGGGGCATAGTTTCAAGGTAAGGGGCAGGAGGTTTAGAGGGGATTTGAGGAAAAACTTTTTCACCCAGAGGGTGGTTGGAATCTGGAACTCACTGCCTGAAAGGGTGGTAGAGGCAGGAACCCTCACAACATTCAAGAAGCATTTAGATGAGCACTTGAAACGCCATAGCATACAAGGCTACGGACCAAGTGCTGGAAAATGGGATTAGAATAGACAGGGCTTGATGGCCGGCGCGGACACGATGGGCCGAAGGGCCTCTTTCTGTGCTGTATAACTCTATGACTCTCTCCCCCATCTCAGTCTCTCTCTGTCAGTCTCTCTCTCTCTCTCTATCTCAGTCTCTCTCTGTCAGTCTCTCTCTCTTTGTATCTCAGTCTCTCTCTGTCAGTCTCTCTCTCTCTCTGTATCTCAGTCTCTCTCTCTGTATCTCAGTCTCTCTCTGTCAGTCTCTCTCTCTCTGTATCTCAGCCTTTGGGGGTCTGGGGGAGCAGGAGTGCTCTTAGCAGGCTCCAGAAGGAATCCATGGGCCTCCCCTGTCGTCGCCCTCTCTCTCTCTCCCACTGCCACATATATGAAACCTCCCCCACCGCCAGCACTGCCCATGGGTTCCCTCAAGTGGCCCGCTCCCGGCCTCTGGCCTCGCCCTTAGGTGTAATGTTAAAATGAGGCCCGGTGGTTAACCTTGGCCAGGCCTTGCTTCTTACCCAACCTCTTTGTGCGCTGCCCGCTTCAGACCCCCCCCCCCACTCACCCCTGCCCCTGCTCCACACCTGCCCTGGGGTCAAATCAACCCCTTAGTCTCTCTCTCTCTGGCTCCCTGCACAGGCCTGTGTGAGTATGACTGCACAGTGCTGGGATATATTGTTGGAAAGGATGTTGCCTGGAAATTCAGTGCCAGTCTGACAGTTATTTTGACAGGTATTACCAACAGGTAGGAGGTTCTTGCTGCCTGTGTGGATGAGGGAAAAGCCTGCAGGATGGATGAGCAAGCTGATGGTGCAGGAGGCCATTCAAGTGGGGGGTGTAAAGGGAATGTAGTTGTGGTAGGGGACAGTATAGTCAGGGGGATAGATACTGTTCTCTGCAGCTGCGACCGAGAGTTCCAAAGGTTGTGTTGCCTGCCCGGTGCCAGGGTTAAAGACATCTCCCCGCGGCTGGAGGAGAACTTGGAGTGGGAGGCGGAGAATCCAGTTGCCGTGGTCCACGTAGGAACCAACGACATAGGTAGAACTAGGAATGAGATTCTGCTGAGAGAGTTTGAGGAGCTAGGACCCAAATTAAAAAGTATAACCTCAAAGATAACAATCTCTGGATTGTTACCTGAGCCACGCGCAAATTGACAAAGGGACAAACAGATTAGAGGTTTAAATGCGTGGCTCAAAGAGTGGTGTGGGAGAAAGGGGTTTCAGTTCATGGGGCACTGGCACCAGTACTGGGGAAAGAGGGAGCTGTTCCGTTGGGACGGGCTCCACTTAAACCAGGCTGGGACTAGTGTCCTGGCGAATCGAATAACTAGGGCAGTAGACAGGGTTTTAATCTAATGAAGGGGGGGGGAGGATTCAGGAAAGAGTAAATTTAAAAGCAGCGAGAGAAATGTCAAGGCTCTGGAGCAAAGTAGAGTTTTGGGTAAAAATAAGCAGTGTGGGTCTGGAAGGGACAGAGAGAGTAACAAAGGTAATAAGGCATCAGTGACTAAGGTGACATCAGGGAAAAAGAGAAATAAGTCAAAGCTAAAGGCACTATATCTGAATGCATGAAGCATTCGCAACAAAATCGATGAATTAATAGCGCAGATAGAAATGAACAGGTTTGATCTAATAGCCATAATGGAGACGTGGTTGCAATGTGGCCAAGGTT
Source organism: Squalus acanthias (assembly GCA_030390025.1). Classification (NCBI taxonomy): domain Eukaryota; kingdom Metazoa; phylum Chordata; class Chondrichthyes; order Squaliformes; family Squalidae; genus Squalus; species Squalus acanthias. Next base: position 502,904 of record JASTWF010000078.1, read on the forward strand.
GGGAACTAAATATTCCAGGATACTTAACTTTTAGAAGAGAGAGGCAAAATGGATAAGAAGGAGGGGTAGCCCTGATAATAAAGGATGGGATAAAGCCAATAGAGAGAAAGGATCTTCGTTCCGAAAATCAAGAAGTAGAATCAGTTTGGGTGGAGCTAAAAACAGCAAGGGGCAGAAAACATTGGTGGGAGTTGTTTATAGGCCCCCCAAACAGTAGTTGTAATGCAAGGTAGAGTATAAAACAGGAAATTAGAGGTGCATGTAACAAGGGTAATACAGCAATCATGGGGGGACTTTAATCTACATACAGACTGGGCAAATCAAATTTGCAGTAATAGTGTGGAGGACGAATCATGGAATGTATGCAAATTACCAACTAGGGAACAGGCTATTTTAGATCTAGTATTATGCAATGAGAAAGGGTTAATTAATAACCTTGTAGTAAAGGGGCCTTTAGGGAAGAGTGACCATAATATGATAGAAATTTATATTGAGTTTGAAAGTGATTTAGTTAAATCTGAAACTAGGGTCTTAAATCTAAACAAAGCAAACTACGTAGGTATGAGGGGCGAGTTGGCTAAGGTAGATTGGGAAACTACATTAAAAGATATGACGGTAGACAAGCAATGGCTAGCATTTACAGAATTAATACATATTTTACAACAAATATACATTCCTTTAAGGCACAAAAACCCCACAGGAAAAGTGGTCCAACTGTGGTTAACAAGAGAAGTTAAAGATAGTATTAGATCAAAGGAAGAGGCTTATAATGTTGCCAAAAAGAGTAGTAAGCCTGAGGATTGGGAAGATTTTAGAATTCAGCAAAGGAGGACCAAGAAATTGATAAAGAAGGGGAAAATAGAATATGAGAGTAAACTAGTGAGAGACATAAAAACATACTGTAAAATCTTCTATAGGTATGTAAAAAGGAAAAGATTAGCGAAAGTAAATGTGAGCCCCTTACAGGCTGAGACAGGAGAAATTATAATGGGGAACAAGGAAATGGCAGAGAAATGAAACAAATACTTTGTGTCTGTCTTCACAGAAGAAGACGCAAAAACTTCCCGGAAATAGTGGAGAACCAAGGCTCTAGCGAGAATGAGCAACTGAAAGAAATTTAGTATTAGTAAAAAAATAGTACTGGAGAAATTAATGGGACTGAAAGCTAATAAATCCCCTGGACCTGATGGCCTACATCCTAGGGTTTTGAAAGAGGTGGCGAAAGAGATAGTGGATGCATTGGTTGTCATTTTCCAAAAATCCATCGATTCTAGCATGGTTTCCACGGATTGGAAGGTAGCAAATGTAACCCCACTATTTAAGAAAGGAGGGAGAGAGAAAACGGAGAACTACAGACCAGTTAGCCTGACATCAGTAGTAGGGAAAATGCTAGAATCTATTATTAAGGATGTGGTAACAGGGCACTTAGAAAATAATAATAGAATTGGGCAGAGTCAACATGGATTTATGAAAGGGAAATCGTGTTTGAAAAATCTGTTAGAATTTTTTGAGGTTGTAACTAGCAGAATAGATAAGGGGGAACCAGTGGATGTGGTGTATTTGGATTTTCAGAAGGCATTCGATAAGGTGTCATACAAGAGGTTATTGAACAAAATTAGGGCTCATGGGATTGGGGGTAATATACTAGCATGGATTGAGGATTGGTTAACGGACAGAAAACAGAGAGTGGGAATAAGCGGGTCATTTTCGGGTTGGCAGGCTGTAACTAGTGGGGTACCGCAAGGATCAGTGCTTGGGCCTCAGCTATTCACAATCTACATCAATGATTTGGGTGAGGGGACCAAATGTAATATATCCAAGTTTGCTGATGATCCAAAGCTGGGGAGGAATGTAAGTTGTGAGGAGGATGCAAGGAGGCTTCAAGGGGACATAGACAGGCTAAGTGAGTGGGCAAGAACATGGCAAATGGAATATAATGTGGAGAAATGTGAAGTTATCCACTTTGGTGGGAAAAATAGAAAAGCAGAGTATTTTTTAAATGGTGAGAGATTGGGAAATGTTGGTGTTCAGAGGGACCTGGGGGTCCTTGTACACAAATCACTGAAAGTTAACATGCAGGTACAGCAAGCAATTAGGAAAGCAAATGGTACATTGGCCTTTATTACTAGAGGATTTCAGTATAAGGGTAAAGACGTCTTACTGCAATTATATAGGGCCCTGGTGAGACCACACCTGGAGTATTGTGTACAGTTTTGGTCTCCTTACCTAAGGAAGGATATACTTGCCATAGAGGGAGTGCAACAAAGGTTCACCAGACTGATTCCTAGGATGGGAGGATTGTCCTATGAGGAGAGATTGAGTAGACTAGGCCTATATTCTCTAGAGTTTAGAAGAATGAGAGGTGATCTCATTGAAACATACAAAATTCTTACAGGGCTTGACAGGGTAGATGCAGGGAGGATGTTTCCCCTGGCTGGGGAGTCTAGAACCAGGGGTCACAGTCTCCGAATAAGGGGTCGGCCATTTAGGACTGAGATGAGGAGAAATTTCTTCACTCAGAGGGTGGTGAATCTTTGGAATTCTCTACCCCAGAGGGCTGTGGAGGCTCAGTCGTTGAATATATTCAAGACAGAGATCGATAGATTTTTGAATCGAGGGATATGGGGATAGTGCAGGAAAATGAAGATGAGCTAGAAGATCAGCCATGATCTTGTTAAATGGTGGAGCAGGCTCGAAGGGCCAAATGGCCGACTCCTGCTCCTATTTCTTATGTCCTTATGATTATTTAAAGCTTGCCCTCTGTATTGAGATGTTATTGGACTGGGGCGCAGGGTGAGATGCAGAGTGGGGCTGCTGTTCCGACTCCTTCCTGCTGGAGGCAGACATCAGTCACTGTATAACCAATCTTTTCCGTGTTGTTTTTGCTCTGACGAGTTTTGTTTCTCTTGTCATACTGTGTCCATCATTCTATAACAAGCTGATTAGAGTCCGTAAGAAGCTTTGGCCTTGTTCGAGAAGGGGGACTCGGGAATAGGAGCTGCAGGCCAGGTGTGGATAGGGAGCATGGAATCCACAGAGAGAGGCCTTGTTTTAGGCCGGCCTCTCCTTTAATGGGAGGAACAGACTAAATCAAATCCACAGGGAGAGGTTTTAAAAAGGAAAATTAAGACTTGCATTGTACTGAGGGAGCGCTGCACTGTCGGAGGGGCGGTACTGAGGGAGCGCCGCACTGTCAGAGGGGCAGTACTGAGGGAACGCCGCACTGTCAGAGGGGCAGTACTGAGGGAGCGCTGCACTGTCGGAGGGGCAGTACTGAGGGAGTGCTGCACTGTCGGAGGGGCAGTACTGAGGGAGTGCTGCACTGTCGGAGGGGCAGCACTGAGGGAGTGCCGCACTGTCGGAGGGACAGTACTGAGGGAGTGCCGCACTGTCGGAGGGGCAGTACTGAGGGAGCGCCGCACTGTCGGAGGGGCATTACTGAGGGAGGGCCGCACTGTCGGAGGGGCAGTACTGAGGGAGCGCCGCACTGTCGGAGGGGCAGTACTGAGGGAGCTCTGCACTGTCGGAGGGGCAGCACTGAGGGAGCGCTGCACTGTCGGAGGGGCAGTACTGAGGGAGCGCTGCACTGTCGGGGGGGCCAGTAGTGAGGGAGTGCTGCACTGTCGGAGGGGCAGTACTGAGGGAGTGCTGCACTGTCGGAGGGGCAGCACTGAGGGAGTGCTGCACTGTCGGAGGGACAGTACTGAGGGAGTGCTGCACTGTCGGAGGGGCAGTACTGAGGGAGCGCCGCACTGTCGGAGGGGCAGTACTGAGGGAGTGCTGCACTGTCGGAGGGGCAGCACTGAGGGAGCGCTGCACTGTCGGAGGGGCAGTGCTGAGGGAGCGCTGCACTGTCAGAGGGGCAGTACTGAGGGAGCGCTGCACTGTCGGAGGGGCAGTGCTGAGGGAGCGCTGCACTGTCGGAGGGGCAGCACTGAGGGAGTGCTGCACTGTCGGAGGGACAGTACTGAGGGAGTGCTGCACTGTCGGAGGGGCAGCACTGAGGGAGGGCCGCATTGTCGGAGGGGCAGCACTGAGGGAGCGCCACACTGTCGGAGGGGCAGCACTGAGGGAGCGCTGCACTGTCGGAGGGGCAGTGCTGAGGGAGCGCTGCACTGTCAGAGGGGCAGTACTGAGGGAGCGCTGCACTGTCGGAGGGGCAGTGCTGAGGGAGCGCTGCACTGTCAGAGGGGCAGTACTGAAGGAGCGCCACACTATCGGAGGAGCAGTACTGACGGAGCGCTGCACTGTCAGAGGGGCAGTACTGAGGGAGCGCCGCACTGTCAGAGGGGCAGTACTGAGGGAGTGCTGCACTGTCGGAGGGGCAGTACTGAGAGAGCGCTGCACTGTCGGAGGGGCAGTACTGAGGGAGTGCTGCACTGTCGGAGGTGCCGTCTTTCAGATGAGACATTAAACCGAGGCCCCGTCTGCTCTCTCAGGTAGATGTAAAAGATCCCATGGCACTATTTCGAAGAAGAGTAGGGGAGTTATCCCCGGTGTCCTGGGGCCGATATTTATCCCTCAATCTACATTACTAAAACAGATTATCTGGTCATTATCACATAGCTGTGTGTGGGATCATGCTGTGTGCAAATTGGCTGCCGTGTTTCCTATATTACCACAGTGAGTACATTTCAAAAAGGACTTCATTGGCTGTGAAGCGCTTTGGGACGTCCAGTGGTTGTGAAAGGCGCTGTAGAAATGCACGTCTGTCTTTTTTCATCGTGGGGCCGGGCTAGCGAGCTCCAGTCGCACCGGTGAGCGTGGCATCAAGGAGGGCAAAGACCGGCACGGTTCCTGTGAAGGGAACGGATCGAGGAGGGAAAAGACCGGCACGGCTCCTGTGAAGGGAACGGATCGAGGAGGGCAAAGACCGGCACGGCTCCTGTGAAGAGGAGGATCGAGGAGGGCAAAGACCGGCACGGCTCCTGTGAAGAGGAGGATCGAGGAGGGCAAAGACCGGCACGGCTCCTGTGAAGGGAACGGATTGAGGAGGGCAAAGACCGGCACGGCTCCTGTGAAGGGAACGGATCGAGGAGGGCAAAGACCGGCACGGCTCCTGTGAAGGGAACGGATCGAGGAGGGCAAAGACCGGCACGGCTCCTGTGAAGAGGAGGATCGAGGAGGGCAAAGACCGGCACGGCTCCTGTGAAGAGGACGGATCGAGGAGGGCAAAGACCGGCACGGCTCCTGTGAAGAGGAGTATCGAGGAGGGCAAAGACCGGCACGGCTCCTGTGAAGAGGACGGATCGAGGAGGGCAAAGACCGGCACGGCTCCTGTGAAGAGGACGGATCGAGGAGGGCAAAGACCGGCACGGCTCCTGTGAAGGGAACGGATCGAGGAGGGCAAAGACTGGCACGGCTCCTGTGAAGGGAACGGATCGAGGAGGGCAAAGACCGGCACGGCTCCTGTGAAGGGAACGGATCGAGGAGGGCAAAGACCGACACGGCTCCTGTGAAGGGAACGGATCGAGGAGGGCAAAGACTGGCACGGCTCCTGTGAAGGGGAGGATCGAGGAGGGCAAAGACCGACACGGCTCCTGTGAAGAGGACGGATCGAGGAGGGCAAAGACCGGCACGGCTCCTGTGAAGGGAACGGATCGAGGAGGGCAAAGACTGGCACGGCTCCTGTGAAGGGGAGGATCGAGGAGGGCAAAGACCGGCACGGCTCCTGTGAAGATGAGGATCGAGGAGGGCAAAGACCGGCACGGCTCCTGTGAAGAGGACGGATCGAGGAGGGCAAAGACCGGCACGGCTCCTGTGAAGGGAACGGATCGAGGAGGGCAAAGACCGGCACGGCTCCTGTGAAGAGGAGGATCGAGGAGGGCAAAGACCGACACGGCTCCTGTGAAGAGGAGGATCGAGGAGGGCAAAGACTGGCACGGCTCCTGTGAAGAGGAGGATCGAGGAGGGCAAAGACCGGCACGGCTCCTGTGAAGATGAGGATCGAGGAGGGCAAAGACTGGCACGGCTCCTGTGAAGGGAACGGATCGAGGAGGGCAAAGACCGGCACGGCTCCTGTGAAGGGAACGGATCGAGGAGGGCAAAGACCGGCACGGTTCCTGTGAAGAGGAGGATCGAGGAGGGCAAAGACTGGCACGGCTCCTGTGAAGAGGAGGATCGAGGAGGGCAAAGACCGGCACGGCTCCTGTGAAGATGAGGATCGAGGAGGGCAAAGACTGGCACGGCTCCTGTGAAGGGAACGGATCGAGGAGGGCAAAGACCGGCACGGCTCCTGTGAAGATGAGGATCGAGGAGGGCAAAGACCGGCACGGCTCCTGTGAAGGGAACGGATCGAGGAGGGCAAAGACCGGCACGGTTCCTGTGAAGGGGAGGATCGAGGAGGGCAAAGACCGGCACGGCTCCTGTGAAGATGAGGATCGAGGAGGGCAAAGACCGGCACGGCTCCTGTGAAGGGAACGGCACTGAGTATCTGGACCCAGGGAATTCCAGCTTTAAAGGGAGTCTTGTTTTGAGAATGTCTTGTTAAAGGGAGGGAGAAATCAGATGACAAATGTCATTGCAGAAATTAAAATCATGTGGGAAGAACTCCCAGCACGAAAAGCAATTTTTCCCTTCTACACAAACAATTAGATCATAACAGCAGGGGGCCGGGAGGGGGCTGTCGTTGTTTGCACAGACCTGAGGACAGGCATCAATCACACAGCCGGGCCACGAGCTGCATGGTATTTATAGTCACAGCACAGACTGGATGGAGAGTGGAACTGCTAGTCAATTTTAAACAGGATTTCGCTAACTTTTATTGATCACAGATAAAATGCACAGCTGGTAAATTGAACGATTCACTCCCGTCTGGTACTGTACAGCCCGTGTGTGTCTCAGTGTCTCCTGTACATGTACAGTACACAGCGGGTAAAAGGGAACGATTCACTCCCGTCTGGTACTGTACAGCCCGTGTGTGTCTCAGTGTCTCCTGTACATGTACAGTACACAGCGGGTAAAAGGGAACGATTCAATCCCGTCTGGTGCTGTACGGCCCGTGTGTGTCACATTGTCGGCTCCTGTACATGTACAGCACACAGCGGGTAAAAGGGAAGAATTCACTCCCGTCTGGGACTGTACGGCCTGTGTGTGTCTCAGTGTCAGGTCCTGTACATGTACAGTACACAGCGGGTAAAAGGGAACGATTCACTCCCGTCTGGGACTGTACGGCCTCTGTGTGTCTCAGTGTCAGGTCCTGTACATGTACAGCACACAGCGGGTAAAAGGGAACAATTCACTCCCGTCTGGTGCTGTACGGCCCGTGTGTGTCTCAGTGTCAGCTCCTCTACATGTTGAGTTCCAGGGGACCAATCTTCAGAGCACATGCTACCAGCGGGGACCTCGCCCTCTGACAACGTATATCGCAAGTGGGCTTCCTATGAATTTTCCTCTATTAATTCACCCCTAATCCTGATGTCCTTCTACATTGGATCTTATTGAATGGAGGAGCAGGTTCGAGGGGACAAATGGCCTACTCCTGCTCCTATTTCTTATGTTCTTATATAGGAGCAGGAGGAGGCCATTCAGCCCCTCGTGCCTGTTCCGCCATTCAGTTAGATCATGGCCGATCTGTACCTCAACTCCATTTTGCCGCCTGTGCTCCGTACCCCTCGATACCCTCACCCAACAAATATCTCTCCCTCTCAGTCGCGAAAGCTCCATTTGACCCCAGCATCCACAGGGTTTTTTGGGGAGAGGGTTCCAGATTTCTGTGAAGAAGTGCCTCCTGATTTTGCTCCTGAACGGCCTGGCTTTTGATTTGAAGATTATGCCCTGTTCTGGATTCCCTACCAGAGGAAACAGTTTCTCTTTCTCTACCCCATCGAATCCCTTTATCATTTTAAGCACCTCAATCGGTATAGCTCCGAAACAGTCCAGGTGCACCGGTGGTGTTACTGCACCACCAATCCAGGGGCTTGGACCGATAATCCGGGGACTGTGAGCTCAAATCCCGCCAGGACAGTTTGAGAATTTGAATTCAGTTTAGAAAATCTGGACATAAAAAGCTGGTCTCAGTAAAAGTGACCTTGAAGCTGTCGGATTGTCGTAAAAACCCAACTGGTTCACTGATGTCCTGAGGGAAGGAAACCTGCCGTCCTTACCCAGTCTGGCCCATGTGTGACTCCAGGCCCACACCACTGTGGTTGAGTCCTAACTGCCCTCTGAAGTTGTCCAGCAAGAGTCTCAGTTGCGGCCTGGGCGGCTGGGGATGGGCAATGCAAGCCGGCCTTGCCAGCGACGCCCACATCCCGAGGATGAATAAAAACTGAGTACCACGCCAGGAGGCTCATTAGTCCAAAGAATAATGGGCGGGGGCGGGGCTGAACCCCAATAATGGGCGTGGCAGGGGCTGAACCCCAATAATGGGCGGGGCAGGGGCTGACCCAATAATGGGCGGGGGCGGGGCTGAACCCCAATAATGGGCGGGGGCGGGGTTGAACCCCAATAATGGGTGTGGCAGGGGCTGACCCAATAATGGGCGGAGCAGGGGCTGACCCAATAATGGGCGGGGCAGGGGCTGACCCAAATAATAGGCGGGGCAGGGGCTGACCCCAATAATGGGCGTGGCAGGGGCTGAACCCCAATAATGGGCATGGGCGGGGCTGAACCCCAATAATGGCGGGCAGGGGCTGACCCCAGATATTAGGCGGGCAGGGGCTGACCCCCAATAATGGGCGTGGCAGGGGCTGACCCCAATAATGGGCGTGGCAGGGCTGAACCCCAATAATGGGCATGGGCGGGGCTGAACCCCAATAATGGGCGGGGCAGGGGCTGACCCCAATAATAGGCGGGGCAGGGGCTGACCCCAATAATGGGCGTGGCAGGGGCTGAACCCCAATAATGGGCGGGGCAGGGGCTGACCCCAATAATAGGCGGGGCAGGGGCTGACCCCAATAATGGGCGGGGCAGGGGCTGACCCCAATAATAGGTGGGGCAGGGGCTGACCCCAATAATGGGCGGGGTCAGGGCTGACCCCAATAATGGGCGGGGCAGGGGCTGGCCCCAATAATGGGCGGGGTCAGGGCTGACCCCAATAATGGGCGGGGCAGGGGAGGGGCTGACCCCAATAATGGGCGGGGCAGGGGCTGACCCCAATAATAGGTGGGGCAGGGGCTGACCCCAATAATGGGCGGGGTCAGGGCTGACCCCAATAATGGGCGGGGCAGGGGCTGGCCCCAATAATGGGCGGGGTCAGGGCTGACCCCAATAATGGGCGGGGCAGGGGATGACCCCAATAATGGGCGGGGCAGGGGATGACCCCAATAATGGGCGGGACAGGGGATGACCCCAATAATGGGCGGGGCAGGGGCTGACCCCAATAATGGGCGGGGCAGGGGATGACCCCAATAATGGGCGGGGCAGGGGCTGACCCCAATAATGGGCGGGGCAGGGGCTGACCCCAATAATGGGCGGGGCAGGGGCTGACCCCAATAATGGGCGGGGCAGGGGCTGACCCCAATAATGGGCGGGGCAGGGGATGACCCCAATAATGGGCGGGGCAGGGGATGACCCCAATAATGGGCGGGGGCGGGGATGACCCCAATAATGGGCGGGGGCGGGGATGACCCTTGAACAAAAATCAGGTTTAAGGAAGAGAAAACTTTGAGTCCATCTTTACCCCAAACTTTAGTTGAAAGTGAAACAAAAAGAGTCGTTGATATATTAAACATCTGTTCAGCATTTCCTGTTTGCCTTTGGCTACAAGAGAGGTAAAGAGATTCTTTATTCAGCAGGCTGGCCAGGTTTCCTGGTGGAGTGTGACGATCAGATGTTTTGACTGATTCGCTGTTTGCTACACAGGAAATAATCAGGAAGCTCCTTGTGTACTGCCAGCTGCCCTTAACACAACACAAAATCAATGGCTTCATTCTACTGCGTTCACTCAGCACTCAGCCTGATCACTGCATCCATCCAGACTCACAACCCTTCCAATACCTGAGCAAAGAATCCCTCCATCGGGACTGTTTAAAGAATGATTCCTACCATCAGGACCCCTTCCAGTGAGGGAGTCTCACCATCAGGACCCCTTTCAGAGAGGGAGTCTCACCATCGGCATTTTTCAGAGCGGGAGTCTCACCATCAGGACCCCTTCCAAAGAGGGAGTCTCACCATCAGCATCTTCCAGAGAGGGAGTCTTACCATCAGGACCCCTTTCAGAGAGGGAGTCTCACCATCGGCATCTTTCAGAGAGGGAGTCTCACCATCAGGACCCCTTCCAAAGAGGGAGTCTCACCATCAGGACCCCTTCCAGAGAGGGAGTCTCACCATCAGCATCTTCCAGAGAGGGAGTCTCACCATCGGCATTTTTCAGAGAGGGAGTCTCACCATCAGGACCCCTTCCAGAGAGGGAGTCTCACCATCGGCATCTTCTTGAGAGGGAGTCTCACCATCAGGACCCCTTCCAGAGAGGGAGTCTCACCATCAGGACCCCTTCCAGAGAGGGAGTCTCACCATCAGGACCCCTTCCAGAGAGGGAGTCTCACCATCAGGACCCCTTCCAGAGAGGGAGTCTCACCATCAGCATCTTCCAGAGAGGGAGTCTCACCAACAGGACCCCTTCCAGAGAGGGAGTCTCACCATCGGCATCTTCCAGAGAGGGAGTCTCACCATCAGCATCTTCCAGAGAGGGAGTCTCACCATCGGCATCTTCCAGAGAGGGAGTCTCACCAACAGTCCAAAAATGTGTGGGTTAGGTTGATTTGGCTATGATAAATTGACCCTTAGTGTTAGGGGGGATTAAATATGTGGGGTTATGGGGATAGGATGGGATATGTTAGGGGGAATTAAATACGTGGGGTTACGGGGGTAGGGTGGGATATGTGTACTGTGGGGATTAAAGCAGGGACAGGGTACTGGATTTGGATGATCAGCCATGATCGTATTGAATGGCGGAGCAGGCTGACCCTTCAAAGAGAGAGTCTCACCATCGGCATCTTCCAGAGAGGGAGTCTCACCATTGGCATCTTTCAGAGAGGGAGTCTCACCATCGGCATCTTTCAGAGAGGGAGTCTCACCATCAGCATCTTTCAGAGAGGGAGTCACCATCGGCATCTTTCAGAGAGGGTGTCTCACCATCAGGGGTGCCTTTAACAGAGTGAGCCCCAAGGGCCGTTTTAAAAGCCCTGGCTGTGATAATTGAGCGGGGCTTCTCCACCTCCTGTTGTAACTGTGACAGGAGTTCAGCTGAAAATTGACAAAAAGTGCCCCATGGAATTTCAGGGTCCTTGATTTGTGATCACACCAAAATGTGCACAGGTACAAAAAGTAATTAAAAAGGCTAATGGAAAGATGGCCTTTATCTCATGCCTGCACAGAGGAGCAGGAGGAGACCGTTCAGCCCCTCGAGCCTGTTCCGCCATTCAATGAGATCATGGCTGACCTTAACTCATAGAAACATAGAAACATAGAAGATAGGAGCAGGAGTAGGCCATTCGGCCCCTCGAGCCTGCTCCGCCATTTAATGAGATCATGGCTGATCATCCAAATTCAGTACCCTGTCCCTGCTTTCTCCCCATATCCCTTGATCCCTTTAGCCTTAAGAAATATATCTATCTCCTTCTTGAATATATTTAATGAATTGGCCTCAACTGCCTTCTGTGGTAGAGAATTCCACAGGTTCACCACTCTCTGGGTGAAGAAATTCCTCCTCATCTCAGTCCTAAATGGCTTACCTCTTATCCGTAGACTGTGACCCCTGGTTCTGGACTCCCCCACCATCGGGAACATCCTTCCTGCATCTAGTCTCTCTAGTCCTGTTAGAATTTTATAAGTTTCAATGAGATCCCCTCTCATTCTTCTAAACTCTAGCGAATACAAGCCCAATCGTCCCAATCTCTCTTCATTACTCATTCCTGCCATCCCAGGTATCAGTCTGGTGAATCTTCGCTGCACTCCCTCCATGGCAAGAACATCTTTCCTCAGAAAATGCGACCAAAACGGCACACAATACTCAAGGTGTGGTCTCACCAAGGCCCTGTACAACTGCAGCAAGACATCCTTGCTCCTGTACTCGAATCCTCTCGCTATGAAGGCCAACATACCATTTGCCTTCTTAACCGCCTGCTGCACCTGCATGCTTACCTTCAATGACTGGTACACAAGGACTCCCAGGTCTCGTTGCACTTCCCCTTTTCCCAATCTATTGCCGTTCAGATAATAATCTGCCTTCCTGTTTTTGCCACCAAAGTGGATAACCTCGCATTTATCCACATTATACTGCATCTGCCATGCATCTGCCCAATCACCCAACTTGTCCAAATCATACTGGAGTTTCTCTGCATCCTCCTCACAACACACACGCCCACCCAGCTTTGTGTCGTCTGCTAACTTGGAGATATTATATCTTGTTCCCTTGTCTAGATCATTAATATATATTGTGAATAGCTGGGGTCCTAGCACCGATCCCTGCGGTACCCCACCAGTCACTGCCTGCCACTCGGGAAAAGACCCGCTTATTCCAACTCTTTGCTTCCTGTTTGCCAACCAGTTCTCTATCCAAGTCAGTACCTTACCCCCAAATCCCATGTGCTTTAACTTTGCACGCCAATCTCTTATGCGGGACCTTATCGAAAGCCTTCTGAAAGTCCAAATACACCACATCCACTGGTTCTCCCTTATCTATTCTACCAGTTACATCCTCAAAAAATTCCAGTAGATTAGTCAAGCATGATTTACCTTTTGTAAATCCATGTTGACTTTGTCCGATCCTGTCACTGTTTTCCAAGTGCTCTGCTATTACATCTTTTATAATGGACTCTAGCATTTTGCCCACTACCGATGTCAGGCTATAATTCCCCGTTTTCTCTCTCCCACCTTTTTTAAATAGTGGGGTTACATTAGCTACCCTCCAATCCATGGGAACTGTTCCAGAGTCTATAGAATTTTGAAAGATGACCAGCAATGCATCTACTATTTCTAGGGCCACTTCCTTAAGTACACTAGGATGTAGATTATCAGGCCCTGGGGATTTATCGGCCTTCAATCCCATCAATTTCCCTAACACCATTTCCCTACAAATACTGATTTCATTCAGTTCCTCCCTCTCATTAGACCCCATGTTCCCCGACATCTCTGGGAGGTTATTTGTGTCCTCCTTTGTGAAGACAGAACCAAAGTATGTATTTAATTGGTCTGACATTTCTTTTTTCCCCATTATAAATTCCCCTGATTCTGACTGCAAGGGACCTACACTTGACTTCACCAATCTTTTTCTCTTCACATAGAAGCTTTTACAGTCAGTTTTTATGTTCCCTGCAAGATTTTCCTACTGTGTGTCTGAGACAGCCAGAAGGGCCACTTAGGTGAGATGCTGGAAAGCTACGAACACTTGTGGAGCCCCTACCCCAGCAAGAGTGGGCAGGCTGTCGATCGCAGAGTGGAAGGAATATCAAACAGGCAGTGCCTTGAAACCTCTTGCAGCACCGTATAGATTTTTACCAGTGAATGATTACTGTTGCGCATCCCTAACTGCACATCCACATCCAACCTGGGAACATTGTTAACAGGGAACAGGGAGAGAGGGAGGGAAGGAGAGAAAGATTGCAGAGAAGGATATAAATAAGCCTGAAGTTGTGCCTGGAATTTGCGACTCAGAAGTGAGATGTGCCTCTGCCAACAATATGTAACTGAGGGCCCTGGCTCAGGTACTGCAGTCAACAGAGATTGATCAGGGAGCTGTCAAGCAACTGACATCTTTTGTTTATTAATGTCGACCTACAACATTGGCTTGGCTTTTTTTTTTGCTGTATAATAAATGTTGCCTTCTTCATTTGAGGCACGTTGAATGAAGTTATCAAGAAATGGAGGCGCATTAAATAAAGTTTAATGAATAAAATTTCCTGCAGCCGCTATGTGGATTCCTGAAAGAGTCAGCATCGCTTTCCATCAACTCGTTCATCAAACAAAGCTGGAGTGAAGCACGCACAGGTTCCGTTAGGATTTGATAACGTGATTGGAAACTGAAGGGCCATGGAGTGCAATAGACCTGGGCCCAGATATTCGTCCCCGGTGCAGCACAGCGCAGTACGGGCTCTATCGGAGCAGGTGCTGTGTATAACGGGCGGTCGCTCCGATACTGGATCAGACCATCACCCCTGGGAGAGAGGGGTTCGTGCCAAATGTCAGTATTTAAACTCATGTGTGAACTTGTTAGCATTTCACAAGAAAGGTCATCTATTCGCACTGGGATTGGAGGTGGTCAGTGCCAGCAATAAATCTCCCCTGGGGCTTGCGTGTGTCTTTCACTGTAATACAGTCTCACAATGCAAGAGCAGGAAACAAACTGATCCGGTTAGCCCAGGGAAAGCGGACTAGCCCTGGACCTCATGTCTTCCTAAGGGTCAAATGCTCAAATGGCTCAGCTCATCCGCTGCTGAAACCCTCATCCATGCCTTTGTTACCTCTAGACTTGACTATTCCAACGCACTCCTGGCCGGCCTCCCACATTCTACTCTATGTAAACTTGAGGTGATCCAAAACTCGGCTGCCCGTGTCCTAACTCGCACCAAGTCCCGTTCACCCATCACCCCTGTGCTCCCTGACCAACATTGGCTCCCGGTCCAACAATGCCTCACATCCAAAATTCTCATCATGTGTTTAAATCCCTCCATGGCCTCTCCCCTCCCTATCTCGTTAACCTGCTCCAGCCCCTACAACCCTCCGAGAACTCTGTGTTCCTCCAATTCTGGCCTCTTGTCCATCCCTCATTCCCTTCAAACCACCATTGGTGGCCGTGCCTTCAGCTGCCTGGGCCCTAAGCTCTGGAATTCCCTCCCTAAACCTCTCCGTCTCTCTCTCTCCTCCTTTAAGACGCTCCTTAAAACCTCCCTCTTTGACCAAGCTTTTGGCCACCTGCCCTAATATCTCCTTATGTGGCTCAGTGGCAATTTTTGTCTGATAATCGTCCCTGTGCGGCGCCTTGGGACATTTTACTACGTTAAAGGCGCTATATAAACACAAGTTATTGTGGTTTCCCCCTCCTGTCTCTGTCCCGGTTGGTCCTGTGATGAGGCTCTTGTCTTGCTGTTGCCAATGGAAGGGTCTGTGCATAAACCATTACCCTGACTTTAGCCGGTGCTGTCAGAGCCCCTGTACATCTCCAGTGTTTGCTGTGTTCATTTCTGGATAAACATGCCCAGGATGATTCTCATCATATCTATTCACCCGTCCAGGGCCAGGAGGCTGGATTACAATTCAACAAATTCACAAGGTCTCACAAGAACTTGCAATTTGACAGCAGTCAGTAGACCAAGCAGACACAGGGCAAATCTCTTGTGTCACGCTCTTTGATATCAGTTGTTAAGCTATTCAAGATCCACCTATCAGACTATGGAATAAAATACCAGCAAGGCAACCCAGGGACTGTGAAAGGCATCAATCAGCCCTGACCTTAATGTCACTGGTTGCATATTTAGATCCCAAAAGAAATTTCCTCTTCGTATTGCACTTTCTAACATTTATTTTGTTGAATTTTCTCTTGTTGTTACAGCCTGAAACAAGACGGCTGGAGTGTGAGCCGATTATTACACTCAGGCTGGGTAATTCGGCACCTTAGCGCCAGCTAGCAAGGCTGGTTTTGTCAAAAAAATGGATGCCGCCTCGCTTCCGCCGCGCCCCACGGCAGCCGCCATTTTGGGCAGGTCGGCAGCGTGGTTGTTGCCTGCATCGCTAGAAAAATGGTAATGCGGCAGATCGCGCAACGCTGATTTGATGCACAACCTGCTATTTTGGACATCGCTGCTCGAATATACACCCGCCCGTGTGTTCAACTACACGACGGACCCCCCATGGGCTGCAGCATGACATGGAGAGGGAGCAGAGGCAGCAAAGGGGACACGCTGCTCACAGAGGGAGGAGGAGGAAGAGGAGAAGGAGGAAGAGAAGGAAGCAAAAGGAAGGAGGCAACCCAGACAGCTCCTTTCTGGCCGGGATATCTGTGATCGAATCATCCGCCTGTGGTCCCCAGTGTACACAACCCCAATTCCCCTTTCCACATTTGTCCCACACCTTACCTTCCCTCTGTTACTGACCATCACAGCGTCCTCTTGGCCACAATGCTGAAATAAAAGCCACCACAAGGCATTCTTTCCACTCCAACTTTATACATCTATCCATCCAATATTACATCAAAAAATCAACTCATCACCTTTGCGCATTCCCTTAGTGACTGTCTTGTGTGTGCCTTTGCCTATCCTAGTGATGTCACGCAGTGCTACCCCAGTGGCTGCAGCATGGCTGGTGGAAGGCTGCTGACTTTCAGTGGGTGACGCTGCAGATGGCCTTGCAGGACGACCTCGAGGAGCTGATAGCTGGGACTGTCAAATCGAGTGACGGTGTTTCTTCTTCTTCCTCTTCTTCATTCTCCTCTCCTTCTCCTTGGTGAGCCACTGGCTGGGCCGGCTGGATTTCTTGGGTGTGTGAAATGAGGAAGGCACAAGGGTAGGGTTGTGGTGAGGGGAGGGCGGGAAAGCAAGGGGTGCATGCTTACACCATTCGCAGCTTGTACATCAGAAGAGATTGTGGGATGAGGAGGAACTGGGAAGTGAGATCAGCCATGCCCCTGCCAAGAATGGCCAGCACCGTCTCCTCCAAGGGGTTGAGGTGATGCCTGTCTCTTGCCGGTTAAGGTCTGCTGGCGCTGGTTATGTGCCTCCTTTTCCTGCAACAGAAAGGGAATTGTGTCGGTGAGTGTGATGTAATGTGTTTGGGTGATGTGGCTGTCATGGTTGAATAACTGACGATGTGTTTGAGCCATGAGATGTGGGTGTGAGGCTTGCAGCAGTGGTAAGTGTGTGAGGGTGAGGTGAAGTTAGGAATGTGAGGCATGCCTCGTGTTTGGCAGGGATTGTTGGTAGATGAGTGATGGGGGTTTGGTGCATTGAGTAGTTTGTGAGGTCAGTGGGGCAGTTGGCAGGAGACGGCTTTTGAAGATGCATTTACTGAGGTCATGAAACTTCTTTGGGCACTGGAGCCACATTCTGGGGGCAACACTGCTGGCGATCTGGTCCCACATCCTTCTTTCTGGAGGGCCTCCTGGCCCCCTGTGGGTAGAGGACCTCTCTTCGAGTGTCCAGCCCCCTGCACAAAGACCGCGAGTGCTGCGTCCGAGACCCTGGGTGCCCTTTCCCTGGCCTGTTGAGCCATTTGGGTTTGTGCTGAAGCAGTTTTAAAATTTTTCATCACCAGTAGGCAGCTCACCTTTAAGAGGTGCAGACTGCCTTTAAGAGGTGCAGGCTAGCTTTAAGTGAAGCCTCGCGCGAACATCGCGAACTTCGGCCCCCTGCTGAGCGCACAGCCTGTCAGCAGCGCGTTTAGCGCTGGGCTGTGCGCTGAATCATGCAACGTAGCAGGCAGCACGAATTTGATGTGCTGCCTGAACTCCTTTCAACAGGCGCGGGCAGATCACGCGTGGCGATCCCCACAACCGCCTTGAGCTTCATCAGATTTCAGCCCTCAGTGTTACAGAGTGAAACGAGGTGGCTGGAGTGTGTGCTGATTATTACACCCAGCCTGGTCCTCTGTGATGTTTCGGGCTTTTCATTCTCTGGCGAACTTCACCCCAGTCTCCGGAGAACATCGCGCCTTGAAGCCAAAGACAACATTTGAGCGCCTGGGACAATTTGTAAACAGTAACAGGTGTGTAAATATCTCGATCAATAGCAACAGAACGTCCCTCTTCAGCTCCGATTCTCTTCCCACCCTCGCCGCTTCCTGCTCCTAGTGTGAGGCTGTTGCTGAGGTGCAGACCTCATTGTGCAGGCTGACCTTTAGTACCTGGCTGACCTTTAGTTTTTTGCCCAACCTGTGCGAGTGTGGACATGAGTTTAGAAGCAGATGAACTGGTCACTCGGCTCCTCGCTGTGGGGAGGGTTCACTCGGCTCCTCGCTGTGCAGAGGGTTCACTCGGCTCCTCGCTGTGCAGAGGGTTCACTCAGCCTCGCTGTGAGGAGGATTCACTCGGCTCCTCACTGTGCGGAGGGTTCACTCGGCTCCTCGCTGTGAGGAGGATTCACTCGGCTCCTCGCTGTGCAGAGGGTTCACTCGGCTCCTCGCTGTGAGGAGGATTCACTCGGCTCCTCGCTGTGCGGAGGGTTCACTCAGCTCCTCGCTGTGCGGAGGGTTCACTCGGCTCCTCGCTGTGGGGAGGGTTCACTCGGCTCCTCGCTGTGGGGAGGATTCACTCGGCTCCTCGCTGTGGGGAGGGTTCACTCAGCCTCGCTGTGCGGAGGGTTCACTCAGCCTCGCTGTGCGGAGGGTTCACTCAGCCTCGTTGTGGGGAGGGTTCACTCAGCCTCGCTGTGCGGAGGGTTCACTCGGCTCCTCGCTGTGCGGAGGGTTCACTCGGCTCCTCGCTGTGCAGAGGGTTCACTCGGCTCCTCGCTGTGGGGAGGGTTCACTCGGCTCCTCGCTGTGCGGAGGGTTCACTCGGCTCCTCGCTGTGCGGAGGGTTCACTCAGCCTCGCTGTGCGGAGGGTTCACTCGGCTCCTCGCTGTGCGGAGGGTTCACTCAGATCCTCGCTGTGCGGAGGGTTCACTCAGATCCTCGCTGTGCGGAGGGTTCACTCAGATCCTCGCTGTGCGGAGGGTTCACTCAGCCTCGCTGTGAGGAGGGTTCACTCGGCTCCTCGCTGTGCAGAGGGTTCACTCGGCTCCTCGCTGTGCAGAGGGAGGGTTCACTCGGCTCCTCGCTGTGCAGAGGGAGGGTTCACTCAGCCTCGCTGTGCGGAGGGTTCACTCGGCTCCTCGCTGTGAGGAGGGTTCACTCGGCTCCTCGCTGTGCGGAGGGTTCACTCGGCTCCTCGCTGTGGGGAGGGTTCACTCGGCTCCTCGCTGTGCGGAGGGTTCACTCAGCCTCGCTGTGCGGAGGGTTCACTCGGCTCCTCGCTGTGCGGAGGGTTCACTCGGCTCCTCGCTGTGCGGAGGGTTCACTCGGCTCCTCGCTGTGCGGAGGGTTCACTCGGCTCCTCGCTGTGGGAGGGTTCACTCAGCTCCTCGCTGTGCGGAGGGTTCACTCGGCTCCTCGCTGTGCGGAGGGTTCACTCGGCTCCTCGCTGTGCGGAGGGTTCACTCGGCTCCTCGCTGTGCGGAGGGTTCACTCGGCTCCTCGCTGTGCGGAGGGTTCACTCGGCTCCTCGCTGTGCGGGGAGGGTTCACTCAGCCTCGCTGTGCGGAGGGTTCACTCGGCTCCTCGCTGTGCGGAGGGTTCACTCGGCTCCTCGCTGTGCGGAGGGTTCACTCGGCTCCTCGCTGTGGGGAGGGTTCACTCGGCTCCTCGCTGTGGGGAGGGTTCACTCAGCCTCGCTGTGCGGAGGGTTCACTCGGCTCCTCGCTGTGGGGAGGATTCACTCGGCTCCTCGCTGTGCGGAGGGTTCACTCGGCTCCTCGCTGTGGGGAGGATTCACTCGGCTCCTCGCTGTGCGGAGGGTTCACTCGGCTCCTCGCTGTGCGGAGGGTTCACTCGGCTCCTCGCTGTGGGGAGGGTTCACTCGGCTCCTCGCTGTGGGGAGGGTTCACTCGGCTCCTCGCTGTGCGGAGGGTTCACTCGGCTCCTCGCTGTGGGGAGGGTTCACTCGGCTCCTCGCTGTGGGGAGGGTTCACTCGGCTCCTCGCTGTGGGGAGGGTTCACTCGGCTCCTCGCTGTGCGGAGGGTTCACTCAGCTCCTCGCTGTGCGGAGGGTTCACTCGGCTCCTCGCTGTGAGGAGGGTTCACTCGGCTCCTCGCTGTGCGGAGGGTTCACTCAGCCTCGCTGTGCGGAGGGTTCACTCGGCTCCTCGCTGTGAGGAGGGTTCACTCGGCTCCTCGCTGTGCGGAGGGTTCACTCAGCTCCTCGCTGTGCGGAGGGTTCACTCGGCTCCTCGCTGTGGGGAGGGTTCACTCGGCTCCTCGCTGTGCGGAGGGTGTGCCGGGTAGCTGCTGCAGAATGACTGTCACATTTGCCTGTGTAACAACAATCCCTCAACTCCAAAGAAGTGGTCTGTTCTGCAAAGACATCTTTCCACGTGATACGGCGCTGCAGAAAGTCAAGGCTACTGATTGATGTTCCAAGATATTCACCATTGAAGGGAAGATTGATTGTGTTGACTGTGTGTGTTAGCGGGGCCTGTAACTATCTGAGATGGTTGTAAGGGTCAAATAATTGTTGCTTTCCATTAACTCGGTACTTCTTCATACACCCTAAGCTCCATGGGAAACCTGCCCAGCCAGGTCTGGTACAATAACATTCCTTTGAAAGAATATTAAAGACAGACTTGCATTTCTACAGCACCTTTCACGACCTCAGGACGTCCCAAAGCGCTTTACAGCCAATGAAGTACTTTTTGAAGTGTAGTCACTGTTGTACTGTAGGAAATCCGGCTGCCAATTTCTGCACAGCAAGATCCCTCGAGCAGCAATGTGATAATGACCAGATAATCTGTTTTAGTGAAATAACAACAGAAAACGCTGGAAAAACTCAGCAGGCCAGGCAGCATCCGTGGAGAGAGAAAGAGAGTTGACGTTTCAGGTCGATGACCTTTCATCAGAACTGGGAAGAGCTGGAAATCAAATGTTGATTGAGGGATAAATATTGGCCCCAGGACACTGGGGAGAACTCCCCTGCCTTCTTCAAAATAGTGCCATGGGATCTTTTACATTCACCTGAGAGAGCAAACTGTTTAACATCTCATCCGAATTACGGCCCCTCCGACAGTGCTGCGCTCCCACAGTACTGCCCCTCCGACAGTGCCGCGCTCCCTCAGTACCGCCCCTCCGACAGTGCGGCGCTCCCTCAGTACTGCCCCTCCGACAGTGCAGCGCTCCCTCAGTACTGCCCCTCCGACAGTGCGGCGCTCCCTCAGTACTGCCCGTCCGACAGTGCAGCGCTCCCTCAGTACCGCCCCTCCGACAGTGCGGCGCTCCCTCAGTACTGCCCGTCCGACAGTGCGGCGCTCACTCAGTACTGCCCCTCCGACAGTGCAGCGCTCCCTCAGTACCGCCCCTCCGACAGTGCGGCGCTCCCTCAGTACTGCCCGTCCGACAGTGCGGCGCTCCCTCAGTACTGCCCCTCTGACAGTGCGGCGCTCCCTCGGTACTGACCCTCCGACAGTGCGGCGCTCCCTCAGTACTGCTCCTCCGACAGTGCGGCGCTCCCTCGGTACTGCCCCTCTGACAGTGCGGCGCTCCCTCAGTACTTCCCCTCCGACAGTGCGGCGCTCCCTCAGTACTGCCCCTCCGACAGTGCAGCGCTCCCTCAGTACTGCCCCTCCGACAGTGCGGCGCTCCCTCAGTACCGCCCCTCCGACAATGCGGCGCTCCCTCAGTACTGCCCGTCCGACAGTGCGGCGCTCCCTCAGTACTGCCCCTCCGACAGTGCGGCGCTCCCTCGGTACTGAACCTCCGACAGTGCGGCGCTCCCTCAGTACTGCCCCTCCGACTGTGCGGCGCTCCCTCGGTACTGACCCTCCGACAGTGCGGCGCTCCCTCAGTACTGCCCCTCCGACAGTGCAGCGCTCCCTCAGTACTGCCCCTCCGACAGTGCGGCGCTCCCTCAGTACTGCCCCTCCGACAGTGCGGCACTCCCTCAGTACTGCCCCTCCGACAGTGCGGCACCCCCTCAATACTGCCCCTCCGACTGTGCGGCACCCCCTCAGTACTGGCCCTCCGACAGTGCGGCGCTCCCTCAGTACTGCCTCTCCGACAGTGCGGCGCTCCCTCAGTACTGCCCCTCCGACAGTGCGGTGCTCCCTCAGTACTGCCCCTCCGACAGTGCGGCACTCCCTCAGTACTGCCCCTCCGACAGTGCGGCACCCCCTCAGTACTGCCCCTCCGACTGTGCGTCACCCCCTCAGTACTGCCCCTCTGACAGTGCAGCACTCCCTCAGTACTGCCCCTCCGACAGTGCGGCGATCCCTCAGTACTGCCCCTCTGACAGTGCCGCGCTCCCTCAGTACTGCCCCTCCGACAGTGCAGCACTCCCTCAGTACTGCCCCTCTGACAGTGCAGCACTCCCTCAGTACTGCCCCTCCGACAGTGCAGCACTCCCTCAGTACTGCCCCTCCGACAGTGCAGCGCTCCCTCAGTACTGCCCCTCCGACAGTGCGGCGATCCCTCAGTACTGCCCCTCTGACAGTGCAGCGCTCCCTCAGTACTGCCCCTCCGACAGTGCGGCGCTCCCTCAGTACTGACCCTCTGACAGTGTGGCTCTCCCTCAGTACTGCACTGGAGTGTCAGCCTGGATTTTGTGCTGAACTCTCTGGCTTGAACCCACAACCTTCTGACTCAGAGGCGAGGGTGCTGCCCACTGAGCCACGACTGACAGCGGCTTGTTCAAGCAATCAGTGTTACCCGCTGAGATGATCAATTGTCACTGTGTGTGAGAAATGGGTTGGTTGGATTTAGCGCCTGATCCTTGTTGGATCCCGGCCTTTGCCGAGCGGGAGTGGGATGTCTGCCTCACCGAGGGGGTTTCAACAGCTCACAGCTTCCTGATTTTAATAAATCAGGGAGGTAACATCGCAGTATGAAGGATGAGCAATGATTTACTGAGGTTTATGTACTTTTACCGCCTATAAATAATGGACATCGTGACAACCAGGCAGTCTGGTTGTTTCACTAGATGTGAAGTGAAGGACAAATGAGTTTCTCCTCCAGTCCATCTGTACAGTTATTGCAGGAAATATTAAGGTCGTCAGATTCTCGAGGTAAGGTTTGAAATGATCTTCCATTTTAATTTGATGTGTTCCAAGGAATTTAAGTCATAACAAAATAGTGCAGTATTTCCAGTTTATTACTGCACGGCTGTTTGGAGAAGCCGAGATTTAGTGTTTCTGCTTGCATTATAACAATATCACCCACATCACAGTAAACAGATATTTTTATATTTATATGCTTCCCCTTCCATTTTTCAACGAAAATTTTAAATGCTTTTTTTAAGCTCATCAAGATGAAAGATATCAGCGCTCTGGAGTGGGTCCGTATATCAATATTGTTATCCAGTGTCAGCATCAACTCTTCCAGGGCAGGTACAGCACGGGGTTAGATACAGAGTAAAGCTCCCTCTACACTGTCCCATCAAACACTGAGAGGTCGCACAACACCAGGTTATAGTCCAACAGTTTTATTTGAAATCACAAGCTTTCGGAGCTATCGATTGCTCCTTCCTCAGGTGAAGTAAATTAGTTTAATTTACTTCACCTGAGGAAGGAGCAATCGATAGCTCCGAAAGCTTGTGATTTCAAATAAAACTGTTGGACTATAACCTGGTGTTGTGCGACCTCTCAATTTTGTCCACCCCAGTCCAACACCGGCATCTCCGCATCATGACCATCAAACACTCCCAGGGCAGGTACAGCACGGGTTAGATACAGAGTAAAGCTCCCTCTACACTGTCCCATCAAACACTCCCAGGGCAGGTACAGCACGGGTTAGATACAGAGTAAAGCTCCCTCTACACTGTCCCATCAAACACTCCCAGGGCAGGTACAGCACGGGTTAGATACAGAGTAAAGCTCCCTCTACACTGTCCCATCAAACACTCCCAGGGCAGGTACAGCACGGGTTAGATACAGAGTAAAGCTCCCTCTACACTCTCCCATCAAACACTCCCAGGGCAGGTACAGCACGGGTTAGATACAGAGTAAAGCTCCCTCTACACTGTCCCATCAAACACTCCCAGGGCAGGTACATCACGGGATTAGATACAGAGTAAAGCTCCCTCTACACTGTCCCATCAAACACTCACAAGGCAGGTATAGCATGGGTTAGATACAGAGTAAAGCTCCCTCTACACTGTCCCATCAAACACTCCCAGGGCAGGTATAGCACGGGTTAGATACAGAGTAAAGCTCCCTCTACATCGTCCCATCAAACACTCCCAGGGCAGGTACAGCACGGGTTAGATACAGAGTAAAGCTCCCTCTACACTGTCCCGTCAAACACTCCCAGGGCAGGTACAGCACGGGTTAGATACGGAGTAAAGCTCCCTCTACACTGTCCCATCAAACATTCCCAGGGCAGGTACAGCACGGGTTACATACAGAGTAAAGCTCCCTCTACTATTATTAAGGAGACAGTAACGGAACATTTAGATAAACATAATTTGATAGGACAAAGTCAGCATGGCTTTATGAAGGGGAAATCATGTCTGACAAATTTGCTTGAGTTCTTTGAGGACATAACGTACAGGGTGGATAAAGGGGAACCAATGGACGTAGTGTATTTAGACTTCCAGAAGGCATTCGACAAGGTGCCACATAAAAGATTATTGCTCAAGATAAAAAAATCACTGGATTGGGGGGAATATTCTGGCACGGGTGGAGGATTGGTTATCTAACAGGAAGCAGAGAGTTGGGATAAATGGTTCATTCTCGGACTGGCAACCAGTAGCCAGTGGTGTTCCGCAGGGGTCGGTGCTGGGTCCCCAACTCTTTACAATCTATATTAACGATTTGGAGGAGGGGACCGAGTGTAACATATCAAAGTTTGCAGATGATACAAAGATGGGAGGGAAAGTAGAAAGTGAGGAGGACATAAAAAACCTACAAGGGGATATAGACAGGCTGGGTGAGTGGGCAGAGATTTGGCAGATGCAATACAATATTGGAAAATGTGAGGTTATGCACTTTGGCAGGAAAAATCAGAGAGCAAGGTATTATCTTAATGGCGAGAAACTGGAAAGTACTGCAGTACAAAGGGATCTGGGGGTCCTAGTGCAAGAAAATCAAAAAGTTAGTATGCAGGTGCAGCAGGTGATCAAGAAGGCCAACGGAATGTTGGCTTTTATTGCTAGGGGGATAGATTATAAAAACAGGGAGGTATTGCTGCAGTTATATAAGGTATTGGTGAGACCGCATCTGGAATACTGCATACAGTTTTGGTGTCCATACTTAAGAAAAGACATACTTGCTCTCGAGGCAGTACAAAGAAGGTTCACTCGGTTAATCCCCGGGATGAGGGGGTGGGCATACGAGGAGAGGTTGAGTAGATTGGGACTCTACTCATTGGAGTTCAGAAGAATGAGAGGCGATCTTATTGAAACATATAAGATTGTGAAGGGGCTTGATCGGGTGGATGCGGTAAGGATGTTCCCAAGGATGGGTGAAACTAGAACTAGGGGGCATAATCTTAGAATAAGGGGCTGCTCTTTCAAAACTGAGATGAGGAGAAACTTCTTCACTCAGAGGATAGTAGGTCTGTGGAATTTGCTGCCCCAGGAAGCTGTGGAAGCTACATCATTAAATAAATTTAAAACAGAAATAGACAGTTTCCTAGAAGTAAAGGGAATTAGGGGTTACGGGGAGCGGGCAGGAAATTGGACATGAGGCTGAGTTCGGATCGGTTGAGGCCCTGTGGGTGGCGTAGCGGGCCCAGGGGCTGAGTGGCCGGGTCCTGCTCCTACTTCTTGTGTTCTTTAGATTTGAGGTGAGGATCAGATCAGCCATGATCTTATTGAATGGCGGAGCAGGCTCGAAGGGCCGATTGGCCTACTCCTGCTCCTATTTCTTATGTTCTTATGTTCTTACACTGTCCCATCAAACAATCGCAGCACAG
The DNA here is from genome assembly GCA_030390025.1 of Squalus acanthias. NCBI lineage: Eukaryota > Metazoa > Chordata > Chondrichthyes > Squaliformes > Squalidae > Squalus > Squalus acanthias. The sequence goes on from JASTWF010000078.1 coordinate 528,432, forward strand.
GTACAGCACGGGTTAGATACAGAGTAAAGCTCTCTCTACACTGTCCCATCAAACACTCCCAGGGCAGGTACAGCACGGGTTAGATACAGAGTAAAGCTCCCTCTACACTGTCCCATCAAACACTCCCAGGGCAGGTACAGCACGGGTAAGATACAGAGTAAAGCTCCCTCTACACTGTCCCATCAAACACTCCCAGGTTAGGTACAGCACGGGTTAGATACAGAGTAAAGCTCTCTCTACACTGTCCCATCAAACACTCCCAGGGCAGGTACAGCACGGGTTAGATAGAGAGAATCATATCATAGAATCATAGAAATTTACAGCACAGAACGAGACCATTCGGCCCATCGTGTCTGTGCCGGCTGACAAAGAGCTCTCCAGCCTAATCCCACTTTCCAGCTCTTGGTCCGTAGCCCTGTAGGTTACGGCACTTCAAGTGCATAACCAAGTACTTTTTAAATGTGGTGAGGGTTTCTGCCTCTACCACCCTTTCAGGCAGTGAGTTCCAGACCCCCACCACCCTCTGGGTGAAGACATTTCTCCTCAACTCCCCTCTAAACCTCCGTCCAATTACTTTAAATCTATGCCCCCTGATTATTGGCCTCTCTGCTAAGGGAAATAGGTCCTTCCTATCCACTCTATCTAGGCCCCTCATAATTTTATACACCTCAATTAAATCTCCCCTCAGCCTCCTCAGTTCCAAAGAAAACAACCCCAGCCAATCCAATCTTTCCTCAGAGCTAAAATTCTCCAGCCCAGGCAACATCCTCGTAAGTCTCCTCTGAACCCTCTGGACGAAAGGCTGATATTTAAATATATTTAGTAGACGAGAATCATATACATATAAATTCATGTGGAGCCATTGACCAAATAATATTACCCACAATTACTCCTGGGTAACTAGAAAGCTAAGACTTGTTCAGAATGTAGCTGCAAAGACAGTCAAAAGCAGTTTGACGAAGTTTTGATAACAAACAGCCACAGACTGCGAGTGAAGGTTAAATCATTAAATAACATATTATGATGCTGTATCGAACTTAGAATTCACTTAACAAAACTAATTGCAACGATATTTACAAAATAATTAGTATAAGGACATAAAATGAGTTTGATCATGGAGATAAAGTATTTATCTGGTCGATTAAAGTGAGATAGTTTGGATACCTCAAGGCTAGTGAAACAGCGCTGATATGGGCCCTCGGTATAAAGGCCTTGTACCAGGGGAGCTAGAAATGAAAGAGATAAAGTAAATTCCAATGAGGTGAAAATCTATAAACAAGTTGAATATGGCAAAGTTGGTGGAAAAATACTGGAAAGGCGGGATGCTACCTTAGTCTGAGTGACAATGGTATTTTGACCATTAGAACCAATTAAAAAAGGTGATTTTGTTAAAGGCCATATATGGACAGTGGCCAAACCAACTTTTGATAAGAAAAGGGTTAAAACCTCGATACTCAAAGAACAACTTTACACAGACGTACTGCGAGAACAAAGGAACAGAATTAAGATGACGTCATCTGTGTCCGAGAGGTTCCAGAGACCTAGGGCTGGGAGCTACTCGTTAAAACTATCGCCTAATATTAAGTATATTACGCTGTATGCTTAATAAATCTTGATCTATTGCTCAAACATACTGGCTGCTGCCTATTGGTGTCTTGTCCAAGAACTCAGAGATCATTAAGATCTTACACCTCTCTAGTGCAATCACATCCATCCTGTAATGTGGTGACCAGAACTGCACGCAGTACTCTAGCTGCGGACTAACTAGTGTTTTATACAGTTGAAGCATAACCTCCCTGCTCTTATATTCTATGCCTCGGCTAATAAAGGCAAGTATCCCGTATGCCTTCTTAACCACCTTATCCTGCTACCTTCAGCGATCTGTGGACATGCACTCCAAGGTCCCTCTGATCTTCTGCACTTTTCAGTGTCCTACCACTATTGTGTATTCCCTTGCCTTGTTAGCCCTCCCCAAATGCATTACCTCACACTTGTCTGGATTGAATTCCATTTGCCACTGTTCTGCCCACCTGACCAGTCCATTGATATCTTCCTGCAGTCTGCAGCTTTCTTCTTCATTATCAACCACACGGCCGATTTTTGTATCATCTGCAAACTTCTTAATCATACCCCCTACATTCAAGTCTAAATCATTGATATATACCACAAAAAGCAAAGGACACAGTACTGAGCCCTGCGGAACCCCACTGGAAACAGCCTTCCAGTCACAAAAACACCCTTCGATCATTACCCTCTGCTTCCTGTCTCTGAGCCAATTTTGGATCCAACTTGCCACTTTGCCCTGGATCCCATGGGCTTTTACTTTCGTGACCAGTCTGCCATGTGGGACCTTATCAAAAGCCTTGCTAAAATCCATGTACACTACATCAAACGCACAACCCTCATTGACCCTCCTTGTTACCTCCTCAAAAAATTCAATCAAGTTAGGCAGACACGACCTCCCCTTAACAAATCCGTGTTGACCGTCCTTGATTAATCCGTGTCTTTCTAAATGAAGATTTATCCTGTCCCTCAGAATTTCTTCCATTAATTTTCCCAACACCGAGGTTAGGCTGACTGGCCTGTAATTACTCGGTCTATTCCCTTTCTCCCTTTTTAAACAACGGTACCACATTAGCAGTCCTCCAGTCCGCTGGCACCACACCTGTAGCCAGAGAGGATTGAAAAATGATGTTCAGAGCCTCTGCTATTTCCTCTCTTACTTCTCTTAAGAACATAGAACATAAGAAATAGGAGCAGGAGTAGGCCATTCGGCCCCTCGAGCCTGACCCGCCATTCAATAAGATCATGGCTGATCTGATCTTGGGCTCAACTCCACTTTCCCGCCCGCTCCCCATAACCCTCGACTCCCCTGTAGCTCAAATATATGTCTATCTCCGCCTTGAATATATTCAATGACTCCGCCTCTGGGGTAGAGAATTCCAAAGATTCACGACCCTCTGAAGAAATTCCTCCTCATCTCTGTTTTAAATGGGCGACCCCTTATCCTGAGACTGTGCCCCCTAGTTCTAGATTCCCCCACGAGGGGAAACATCCTCCCTGCATCTACCCTGTCAAGCCCCCTCAGAATCTTATATGTTTTAATAAGATCACCTCTCATTCTTCTAAACTCCAATGAGTATAGGCCCAACCTGCTCAACCTTTCTTCATAAGACAACCCCTTCATCCCAGAAATCAACCTAGTGAACCTTCTCTGAACTGCCTCCAATGCAAGTTTATCCCTCCTTAAATAAGGAGACCAAAACTGTACGCAGTACTCGAGGTGTGGTCTCACCAGCGCCCTGTAAAGTTGCAGCAAATCATCCCTACTTTTATACTCCAACCCCCTTGCAATAAAGACCAATATTCCATTTGCCTTCCTAATTACTTGCTGTACCTGAATGCTAACTTTTTGTGTTTCATGTACAAGGACCCCCAGGTCCCTCTGTACCACAGGATTTTGTAATCTCTCTCCATTTAAATAATAATTTGCTTTTTTATTCTTCCTACCAAAGTGGATAACCTCACATTTTCCCACATTATACTCCATCTGCCAATTTTTGCCCACTCACTTAACCTGTCTATATCCCTTTGCAGACTCTTTGTGTCCTCCTCACAACTTGCTTTCTCACCTATCTTTGTATCATCAGCAAATTTGGCAACAGTACACACGGTCCCTTCATCCAAGTCATTAATATAGATTGTAAATAGTTGAGGCCCCAGCACTGATCCCTGTGGCACCCCACTAGTTACAGTTTGCCAACCAGAAAATGACCCATTTATCAGTCTGGGATACATTTCATCCGGACCTGGAGACTTATCCACTTTCAAAGATGCTAAACCCCTTAATACTTCCTCTCTCACTATGTTTATTTCATCTAATATTTCACACTCCTCCTCCCTGATTGAAATGTCTGCATCGTCCCTCTCTTTTAAGAACATAAGAACATAAGAAATAGGAGCAGGAGTAGGCCAATCGGCCCCTCGAGCCTGCTCCGCCATTCAATAAGATCATGGCTGATCTGATCCTAACCGCCAATCTACTATCTATCACAGAACCATCTCCTGCATTTGTGAAAACAGACGCAAAGTATTCATTAAGGACCATACCCACGTCTTCCACCTCCACACACAGATTACCTTAATGGTCTCTAATAGGCCCTAATCTTTCTTCAGTTATCCTTTTGCTCTTAATGCATTTATAAAACATCTTCGGGTTTTCCTTGATTTGACCTGCCAATATTTTTTCATGCTTTCTCTTTGCTTTCCTAATTTCCTTTTTAATTTCACCCCTGCACTTTCTATACTCCTGTAGAGTTTCTGCAGTATTGAGTCCTCGGTATCTGTCATAAGCCTCCCTTTTTTTCTTTATCCTACCCTGTATGCCTCCTAACATCCAGGGGGCTCTGGATTTGTGAGTCCCGCCCTTTTTGTTTAAGGGGACATACTTGCGCTGAGCCCTCACTATCACCACCTTGAATGCCTCCCACTGCTCTGACACTGAGTTACCTTCAAATAGCTGCTTCCAGTCCACTTTGGCTAAATCACATCTCAGCTTCGTGAAACTGGCTTTTCCCCAATTGAGAACATTCATTCCTGGTCTATATTTGTCCTTTTCCATAACTACGTTAAATCTAACTGAATTATGATCACTACTCACAAAATGCTCTCCCACTGATACCCCTTCCACCTGCTCAGCTTCATTCTTAGCTTCCTAGAGTTCAAAGCTCCCTCTACATTCTCCCATCAGACACTCCGAGGGTAAGGTAGAGCATGGGTTAGAAACAGAGTAAAACTCTCTCTACACTGTCCCATCAAACACTCCCAGGACAGGTACAGCACGGGTTAGATACAGAGTAAAGCTCCCACTACAGTGCCCTATCAAACACTCCCAGGGCTGGTACAGCATGGGGTTAGATATAGAGTAAAGCTCCCTCTAAACTGTCCCATCAAACTCTCCCAGGACAGGTAAAGCACAGGTTAGATACAGTGTATAGCTCCCTCTACACTGTCCCATCAAACATTCCCAGGGCAGGTACAACACTGGTTAGATGCAGAGTAAAGCTCCCTCTACACTGTCCCATCAAACACTGTCAGGGCAGGTACTGCATGGGGTTAGATACAGAGTAAAGCTCCCACTACACTGTCCCATCAAACACTCCCAGGGCAGGTACAGCACGGATTAGATACAGAGTAAAGCTCCATCTACACTGTCCCATCAAACTCTCCCAGGACAAGTACAGCACGGTATGATAAAGAGTATAGGTCCCTCTACACTGTCCCATCAAACATTCCCAGGGCAGGTACAGCACTGGTTTGGAACAGAGTAAAGCTCCCTCTACACTGTCCCATCAAACACTCCCAGGTCAGGGACAGCACGGGTTAGATACACAGTAAAGCTCCCTCGACACTGTCCCATCAAACACACCAATGGCAGGAACAGCACGGATTAGATACAGAGCAAAGCTCCCTCTACACTGTCCCATCAAACACTCCCAGGGTCAGCTAGAGCACAGGTTAGAAACAGAGTAAAGCTCCCTTTACACTGTCGCATCAAACACTCCCAGGCCAAGTACAGCAAGGGTTAGATACAGAGTAAAGCTCCCTCTACACTGTCCCATCAAACACTCCCTTGGCAGGTACAGCATGGGGTTAGATACAGAGTAAGTTCCCTCTACACTGTCTCATCAAACACTCCCAGGGCAGGTACAGCACGGATTACATACAGAGTAAAGCTCCCACTACAGTGCCCTATCAAACACTCCCAGGGCTGGTACAGCACGGGGTTAGATATAGAGTAAAGCTCCCTCTAAACTGTCCCATCAAACTCTCCCAGGACAGGTAAAGCACAGGTTAGATACAGTGTATAGCTCCCTCTACACTGTCCCATCAAACATTCCCAGGGCAGGTACAACACTGGTTAGATGCAGAGTAAAGCTCCCTCTACACTGTCCCATCAAACACTGTCAGGGCAGGTACTGCATGGGGTTAGATACAGAGTAAAGCTCCCACTACACTGTCCCATCAAACACTCCCAGGGCAGGTACAGCACGGATTAGATACAGAGTAAAGCTCCATCTACACTGTCCCATCAAACTCTCCCAGGACAAGTACAGCACGGTATGATAAAGAGTATAGGTCCCTCTACACTGTCCCATCAAACATTCCCAGGGCAGGTACAGCACTGGTTTGGAACAGAGTAAAGCTCCCTCTACACTGTCCCATCAAACACTCCCAGGTCAGGTACAGCACAGGTTAGATACAGAGAAAAGCTCCCTCTACACTGTCCCATCAAACACTCCCAGGAGAGGTACAGCACGGGTTAGATACAAAGTAAAGCTCCCTCTAAACTGTCCCATCTAACACTCCCAGGGCAGGTACAGCACGGGTTAGATACAGAGTAAAGCTCCCACGAGAGGGAGGAACTGAATAAATCAGTATTTGTAGGGAAATAGTGTTCGGGAAATTGACGGGATTGAAGGCCGATAAATCCCCAGGGCCTGATAATCTACATCCTAGGGTACTTAAGGAAATGGCCCTAGAAATAGTACATGCATTGCTGGTCATCTTCCAAAATTCTACAGACTCTGGAACAGTACCCATGGATTGGAGGGTAGCTAATGTTACTCCAGTATTCAAAAAAGGTGGTAGAGAGAAAACGGGGAATTATCGACCGGTAAGCCTGACATCGGTAGTGGGGAAAATGCTAGAGTCCATTATAAAAGATGTAATAGCAGAGCACTTGGAAAACAGTGACAGGATCGGACAAAGTCAACATGGATTTACAAAAGGTAAATCGTGCTTGACTAATCTACTGGAATTTTTTGAGGATGTAACTGGTAAAATAGATAAGGGAGAACCAGTGGATGTGGTGTATTTGGACTTTCAGAAGGCTTTCGATAAGGTCCCGCATAAGAGATTAGCGTGTAAAGTTAAGGCACATGGGATTGGGGGCAAGGTATTGACTTGGATAGAGAACTGGTTGGCAGACAGAAAGAAAAGAGTTGGAATAAACGGGTCTTTTTCCGAGTGGCAGGCAGTATCTAGTGGGGTACTGCAGGGATCTGTCCTAGGACCCCAGCTATTCACAATATATATTAATGATCTGGACGATGGAATTGGATGTAATATCACCAAGTTTGCAGACGACACAAAGCTGGGTGGGCGTGTGTGCCGTGAGGAGGATGCCGAGAAACTCCAGTATGATTTGGACAGGTTGGGTGATTGAGCAGAAGCATGGCAGATGCAATATAATGTGGATAAATGCGAGGTTATCCACTTTGGTGTCAAAAACAGGAAGGCAGACTATTATCTGAATGGCAATAGATTGGGAGAAGGGGAAGTGCAACGAGACCTGGGTGTCCTTGTGCACCAGTCGCTGAAGGTAAGCATGCAGGTGCAGCAGGCGGTTAAGAAGGCAAATGGTATGTTGGCCTTCGTAGCGAAAGGGTTCGAGTACAGGAACAAGGATGTCTTGCTGCAGTTGTACAGGGCCTTGGTGAGACCACATCTTGAGTATTGTGTGCAGTTTTGGTCGCCTTATCTGAGGAAGGATGTTCTTGCCATGGAGGGAGTGCAGCGAAGATTCACCAGGCTGATACCAGGATGGCAGGAATGACGTATGAGGAGAGATTAGGTCGATTGGGCTTATACTCACTGGAGTTTAGAAGAATGAGAGGGGATCTCATTAAAACTTATAAAATTCGAACAGGACTAGACAGACTAGATGCAGGAAGGATGTTCCCGATGGCCGGGGAGTCCAGAACCAGGGGTCACAGTCTAAGGACAAGGGGTAAGCCATTTAGGACAGAAATGAGGAAGAATTTCTTCACCCAGAGAGTGGTGAACCTGTGGAATTCTCTACCACAGAAGGCAGTAGAGGCCAATTCATTAAATATATTCAAGAAGGAGTTAGATATATTTCTTAAAGCTAAAGGGATCAAGGTATATGTGGAGAAGGCAGGGACAGGGTACTGAATTTGGATGATCAGCTATGATCTCATTGAATGGCGGAGCAGGCTCGAGGGGCTGAATGGCCTACTCCTGCTCCTATCTTCTATGTTTCTATGTTTCTATGACACTGTCCCATCAAACACTCCCAGGGCAGGTACAGCACGGGGTTAGATAGAGAGAAAAGCTCCCTCTACACTGTCCCATCAGACACTCCCAGGGCAGGTACAGCACGGGTCAGATACAGAGTAAAGCTCCCTCAACACTGTCCCATCAAACACTCCCAAGGCAGATACAGCACGGGGTTAGATACTGAGTAAAGCTCCCTCTACACGGTCCCATCAAACACTCCCAGGGCAATTATAGGACGGGTTAGATACAGAGTAAAGCTCCCACTACAGTGCCCTATCAAACACTCCCAGGACAGGTACAGCATGGGTTAGATACAGAGTAAAGCTCCCTCTAAATTGTCCCATCTAACACTCCCAGGGCAGGTACAGCACGGGGTTAGATACAGTGAAAAGCTCCCTCTACACTGTCCCATCAAACACTCCCAGGGCAGGTACAGTACAGGTTAGATACAGAGTAAAGCTCCCTCTGCACTGTCCCATCAAACACTCCCAGGGCAGGTACAGCATGGGTTAGATACAGAGTAAAGCTCTCTCTACACTGTCCCATCAAACACTCCCAGGGCAGGTACAGCACGGGTTAGATACAGAGTAAAGCTCCCTCTACACTGTCCCATCAAACACTCCCAGGGCAGGTACAGCACGGGGTTAGATACAGTGAAAAGCTCCCTCTGCACTGTCCCATCAAACACTCCCAGGGCAGGTACAGCACGGGGTTAGATACAGAGTAAAGCTCCCTCTACACTGTCCCATCAAATGCTCCCAGGGCAGGTACAGCACGGGGTTAGATACAGAGTAAAGCTCCCTCTACACTGTCCCCCTCAAACACTCCCAGGGCAGGAACAGCATGGGTTAGATACAGAGTAAAGCTCCCTCTACACTGTCCCCCTCAAACACTCCCAGGGCAGGAACAGCATGGGTTAGATACAGAGTAAAGCTCCCTCTACACTGTCCCATTAAACACTCCCAGGGCAGGTACAGCACGGGTTAGATACAGAGTAAAGCTCCCTCTACACTGTCCCATCAAACATTCCCAGGGCAGGTACAGCACGGGTTAGATACAGAGTAAAGCTCCCTCTACACTGTCCCATCAAACACTCGCAGGGCAGGTACAGCACGGGTTAGATACAGAGTAAAGCTCTCTCTACACTGTCCCATCAAACACTCCCAGGGCAGGTACAGCACGGGTTAGATACAGAGTAAAGCTCCCTCTACACTGTCCCATCAAACACTCCCAGGGCAGGTACAGCACGGGGTTAGATACAGTGAAAAGCTCCCTCTGCACTGTCCCATCAAACACTCCCAGGGCAGGTACAGCACGGGGTTAGATACAGAGTAAAGCTCCCTCTACACTGTCCCATCAAATGCTCCCAGGGCAGGTACAGCACGGGGTTAGATACAGAGTAAAGCTCCCTCTACACTGTCCCCCTCAAACACTCCCAGGGCAGGAACAGCATGGGTTAGATACAGAGTAAAGCTCCCTCTACACTGTCCCCCTCAAACACTCCCAGGGCAGGAACAGCATGGGTTAGATACAGAGTAAAGCTCCCTCTACACTGTCCCATCAAACACTCCCAGGGCAGGTACAGCACGGGTTAGATACAGAGTAAAGCTCCCTCTACACTGTCCCATCAAACACTCCCAGGGCAGGTACAGCACGGGTTAGATACAGAGTAAAGCTCCCTCTACACTGTCCCCCTCAAACACTCCCAGGGCAGGAACAGCATGGGTTAGATACAGAGTAAAGCTCCCTCTACACTGTCCCATCAAACACTCCCAGGGCAGGTACAGCACGGGTTAGATACAGAGTAAAGCTCCCTCTACACTGTCCCATCAAACACTCCCAGGGCAGGTACAGCACGGGTTAGATACAGAGTAAAGCTCCCTCTACACTGTCCCATCAAACACTCCCAGGGCAGGTACAGCACGGGTTAGATACAGAGTAAAGCTCCCTCTGCACTGTCCCATCAAACACTCCCAGGGCAGGTACAGCACGGGTTAGATACAGAGTAAAGCTCCCTCTACACTGTCCCATCAAACACTCCCAGGGCAGGTACAGCACGGGGTTAGATACAGAGTAAAGCTCCCTCTACACTGTCCCCCTCAAACACTCCCAGGGCAGGAACAGCATGGGTTAGATACAGAGTAAAGCTCCCTCTACACTGTCCCATCAAACACTCCCGGGGCAGGTACAGCATGGGTTAGATACAGAGTAAAGCTCCCTCTACACTGTCCCATCAAACACTCCCAGGGCAGGTACAGCACGGGTTAGATACAGAGTAAAGCTCCCTCTACACTGTCCCATCAAACACTCCCAGGGCAGGTACAGCACGGGTTAGATACAGAGTAAAGCTCCCTCTACACTGTCCCATCAAACACTCCCAGGGCAGGTACAGCACGGGTTAGATACAGAGTAAAGCTCCCTCTACACTGTCCCATCAAACACTCCCAGGGCAGGTACAGCACGGGTTAGATACAGAGTAAAGCTCCCTCTACACTGTCCCCTCAAACACTCCCAGGGCAGGAACAGCATGGGTTAGATACAGAGTAAAGCTCCCTCTACACTGTCCCATCAAACACTCCCAGGGCAGGTACAGCACGGGTTAGATACAGAGTAAAGCTCCCTCTACACTGTCCCATCAAACACTCCCAGGGCAGGTACAGCACGGGTTAGATACAGAGTAAAGCTCCCTCTACACTGTCCCATCAAACACTCCCAGGGCAGGTACAGCACGGGTTAGATACAGAGTAAAGCTCCCTCTACACTGTCCCATCAAACACTCCCAGGGCAGGTACAGCACGGGTTAGATACAGAGTAAAGCTCCCTCTACACTGTCCCATCAAACACTCCCGGGGCAGGTACAGCATGGGTTAGATACAGAGTAAAGCTCCCTCTACACTGTCCCATCAAACAGCTCCCAGGGCAGGTACAGCATGGGTTAGATACAGAGTAAAGCTCCCTCTACACTGTCCCAACAATGTCCCTCCACCTTAATTCCAGTCGAGCTGCCCCTATTTTACCAATGTGATCAATTCCATGCTGACTGCTCTGTGGGGCCTTTCGGTTAGTGCGTGAGCTAAGGTCCAGATTCGAGGCAGTAGTGTGCTGTGATATTGTGTACCCTGGGAGCTGGTTACCGTGCCCTCCGAAGGCCTCCTTGTCCCTCTCAGCTGATTAGTTGCGCTGACAAGAGTCACACGAGATCCTCAAATCAACCGCAGTTGCACCTAAACAATGGAATTTGTTGATCCAATAAATAATTTTGCAGGGATTATATTTTGCCTGAGAATGTGAACCAATTAATTTTTTTCCTTTTATCAGTTGACAGTTAGAAAAGGAGAGGATGTCCAATGGGTTCATTTCTCCCGGGAACTCTTCGCTTTGTTTAGCTTTTGCAAACTGCATCCATAGACAGAGCAGGCAGCCGCAGTCTCGTTAGATAAGAAATTCAATACAGGGATTATAATATGCAACTCTGACATTCTCACTTCCAGCTTGGCAATGGGGAAATAAAATATCTTTCACCTCTAACAGCCGCGCTCTCGCTCCATTCTTCTCTCCCTCTCTCTCTTTCTTTCTCTCACTCTTTTGGTCAGTGCTCCTGTGAACTGTTCTTTAGTGTTCCTTCTAAGCTGCAATTTCCCCCATCCCTCTACACTGTCCCATCCAACACTCCCAGGGCAGGTACAGCACGGGTTAGATACAGAGTAAAGCTCCCTCTACACTGCCCCCATCAAACACTCCCAGGGCAGGTACAGCACGGGGTAGGTACAGAGTAAAGCTCCCTCTACACTGTCCCATCAAACACTCCCAGGGCAGGTACAGCACGGGGTAGGTACAGAGTAAAGCTCCCTCTACACTGTCCCATCAAACACTCCCAGGGTAGTTACAGCACGGGTTAGATACAGAGTAAAGCTCCCTCTACACTGTCCCATCAAACACTCCCAGGGCAGGTACAGCATGGGTTAGATACAGAGTAAAGCTCCCTCTACACTGCCCCATCAAACACTCCCAGGGCAGGCACAGCACGGGTTAGATACAGAGTAAAGCTCCCTCTACACTGCCCCATCAAACACTCCCAGGGCAGGTACAGCATGGGTTAGATACAGAGTAAAGCTCCCTCTAGTCTGTCCCATCAAACACTCCCAGAGCAAAAGTGAGAAGTCGCACAACACCACTCCTCCTGCTCCCTGCATCCTCACTGTGTTGAACCCAAGGCTCCAGGACCGCCAAGCTAGATCCCCTCCCCGCCCTCAGTCTCCCCTTCCCCCGACACTCCCAGCTTGGCGTCACACAATGACTGGAGCCTGCGAAGGGATATAGACAGGTTAAGGGAGTGGGCAATGAAGTGGCAGATGGAGTATAATGTGAGGTTGTTCACCTTGGTAGGAAGAATAGGAAACTATTAAATGTTGGTGTTCAGGTGTTTAGGGTGTCTTCGTACAGGAAACACAGAGTTAGCATGCAGGTACAGCAAGCAATTAGGAAGGCAAATGGCATTTTGGCCTTTATTGCAAAGGGGCTAGAGTACAAGAGTAATGAAGTCTTGCTACAATTGTACAGGGCCTTGGTGAGACCACACCTGGAGTACTGTGCACAGTTTTGGTCTCTTTATCTAAGGAAGGATATACTTGCCTTGGAGGCGGTGCAACGAAGGTTCACTAGATTGATTCCTGGGATGAGAGGGCTGTCCTATGATGAGAGATTGTGTAGAATGGGCCTATACTCACTGGAGTTTAGAAGAATGAGAGGTGATCTCATTGAAACATATAAGATTCTGAGGGGGATTGACAGGGTAGATGCTGAGAGGTTGTTTCCCCTGGCTGGAGAATCTAGAACTAGGAGGCATAGTCTCAGGATAAGGGGTCGGATATTTAAGACCGAGATGAGGAGGAATTTCTTCACTCGGAGGGTTGTGAATCTTTGGAATTCTCTGCTCCAGAGGGCTGTGAATGCTGAGTCTTTGAGTATATTCAAGGCTGGGATAGAAAGATTTTTGGACTCATGGGGAATCAAGGGATCTGGAGATCGGGCGGGAAAGTGGAGATGAGGTTGAATATGAACCATGATCTTACTGAATGGCGGAGCAGGCTCGAGGGGCCGAATGGCCGACTCCTGCTCCTAATTCTTATGTTCTTACTCCTTCCTAACTTTCTTCTCTGTTCTCCTGAAGGTGCTGAGCCTTCCCGGGACTTCACTCCCCGAGTCTGCTAGCTCATCGATAAGCTTATAGGAGTAATTGGAGACATGAGGTGTGGTGAGTGCAGCGTGCTCGGGAGGAACGGGTGACTTTGGACCTCTGGTTCCCAAAGCTCTCCACCACTGGGGGTTTCTTCACCTCGTGTCTGGGTCTGTTGTAGACTCACTGATAGAGACTGATTGCTGTGATTGGTCAACAACTCCATTATCATATCATGCGACTACCAGGATGGTAGAAGGTGAACTAGATGGACCTCGGTCTTTGTCCGTCTAGCAATTCCTATGAACTGTGGGAGTACCTTCACCACATGGACTGCAGTGGTTCAAGAAGGCGGCTCACCACCACCTTCTCAAGGGGCAGCTAGGGATGGGCAATAAATGCCGCCCTTGCCAGCGACGCCCACATCCCAGGGACGAATAAAATAAAATGTTCCTAATCAGTGTGTGTCAGAAAGCTATTCCACTACAAGGCTATCACTGCTGATCCCAGTCCTCTCCTCAGCCATGATCCACACATACCCCAGCAGGAGTCTCTCCATAGCCAGTTAACGCAGCACAGAGCAAAGGTCAAACCTGGACTCTTGCTGGTCTGTAAGGCCCAGTACACCAGGCCGTGCCCGGACCCACTGAGCCATTGGGACACTGTTGCCCACACCTGCGTACAAATCCTGTAAAACAACAGGACCTTACCGTGACGACAATAACTCTCTAAGGTGAACTGCTTTAGTTAGAATGCAGCATTCTGTGAGCGCCGTGTGTGTCTGAAAAGATATTACCGCATTTGTTGAGATTGCATTTAGCTCCAAGGCCTCGGGTCGGTATTAATTAGCTGCGGTATAAATTTAAAAAAAGAACAAAATAATTGGAGTTTGTTATCACAAGGCTAATTACCTGCAGCCTGGAACTCATTGCTCACTGAGAGCCAAGCAGACACACTGAGTAAACGGATAACTGGGTGAAACCGGGCATTTGCGCCGCAGAATCCCATCACATGTGCCTCCTACCGGTGCCAGTAACGCCAAAGTACAGTCACTGGGCGGCTCGGCCTGGCGATTTGGGAGGACTGAACCGTGCCAGCTGTCGGCCTTTGTGAAGCGGGTAAGTTGACCCGGGTGCTGCCCCCGGAGGCGGGGGGTGAGCGTGTGTGGGGAGCGGGCCTCGGGGACTGAGTATACCAGCAGTTGGTCGGTGGAGTGAGAGACCGCCTCACAGTCCGATTTAATGGGTTCTGCCGCAAAGGCTTCTTTGGTCGAAAGAAGGAGGCAAACACGGCCTGGCTCCAGCACTGACACCGCCAATTACTGCCAGAGACCTTGGCAGTGAACCGAGCGCCAGCTGGCTACAGGGCTCAGTATTGCAGTTGCTCAATAGTAAATGCAATGCAGCAGGAATCTGTTTAAACTGCAGTTATGAGAGGGGATTAATCAGTGGCCAGTACCTGTCTGTGTGCAGTGTTACGGTAATTGGAGCAAAGTTATCCCGGGCTCGGCACTTGCGCAAACAGCACGTGACCTGAGTAAAGACAGCTGAGCAATGCTGAAACTCACTCGGAATAAACAGCACATTCCAATTCACAGCAACTAGCTCGTTTATAATTTCACTCGACCACCCGCAACAGGCCAACGTCACTCCCATTTAAAGAGGGAGTCTCACCATCAGGGACCCCTTTTAAAGAGGGAGTCTCTCCATCAGGGACCCCTTTTAAAGAGGGAGACTCTCCATCAGGGACCCCTTTTAAAGAGGGAGTCTCTCCATCAGGGACCCAGTTTAAAGAGGGAGACTCTCTATTAGGAACCCCTTTTAAAGAGGGAGTCTCTCCATCAGGGACCCCTTTTAAAGAGGGAGTCTCCCCATCAGGGACCCCTTTTAAAGAGGGAGTCTCTCCATCAGGGACCCAGTTTAAAGAGGGAGTCTCACCATCAGTGACCCCTTTTAAAGAGGGAGTCTCTCCATCAGGGACCCCTTTTAAAGAGTGAGTCTCACCAACAGGGACCCCTTTAAAGAGCGAGTCTCTCCATCAGGGACCCAGTTTAAAGAGGGAGTCTCACCATCAGTGACCCCTTTTAAAGAGGGAGTCTCTCCATCAGGGACCCCTTTTAAAGAGGGAGTCTCACCATCAGGGACCCCTTTTAAAGAGGGAGTCTCTCCATCAGGGACCCCTTTTAAAGAGGGAGTCTCACCATCAGGGACCCCTTTTAAAGAGGGAGTCTCACCATCAGGGACCCCTTTTAAAGAGGGAGTCTCTCCATCAGGGACCCCTTTTAAAGAGGGAGTCTCTCTATTAGGACCCTAAGCTCATGTTACCTTTTTCAATTGGTTCTATCTGACCACAATGTTTTTCTTTTCAGTTGTTTTGAAATACTTGAAGAAAAATAAATTCTGACATTAATTGAATTCCCCACATCTGACCGAGAGATCCAGCAAATGAATTTAATTGCAGTCATGTCGGACAAGGTGAGGAGATAAAAAGGTCAGCAGGAAATGGAGCCATTCCTTGGAGATTTCAGAAAAAAAATGGAAACAGCATTTATTAAAGATTCATCACATTCAACATCTAATTAGTGCGCGCAGTGACAAGCTGATGGACAGTCCAGAAACAAAGGCATTGATGTGATTAGCCTGTTATCTATCATTCAGGTGACATGGCTTCACTGTCCTAGTGTTGTTCATTAGACCAGTGGAGGCTGCAAAGCTTCTCATGATCCCTCGATCTCTTTTGGTTTAAGAAATCTCTCCCTCAAAGATGAGGGGATACTGAGGGGCTGAGGAGTTCCACGGTATTGAAGTTCCAGTTAAGAGTGAGTTTGAGTAGGAGATAGTGCGAGGACTTTTCATTCCGAAGAAGAGAAGGGGAGTTCTCCTAGGTGTCCCGGACAATATTTATCCCTCAATCAACATCACTAAAACAGATGATCTGGGCATTTTCACATTGCTGTTTGTGGGAGCTTGCTGTGCGCAAATTGGCTGCCGCGTTTCCTACATTACAACAGTGACCACACTTCAAAAAATACTTCATTGGCTGTAAAGAGTTTTGGGACATCCTGAGGTGGTGAAAGACGTTATAGAAATGGGAGTCTTTCTGTTTAACACGATGACTTCTCCCGGTGTTACTGGCTGCAGTCTGCAGGTTAATGCCGGTGATATCGGAACATGGCTTCTGTTCTCAGCTGTGTTGATGTGAGGTAGCAACAAGCACAGTGAAGCAACTCCTCAGAGAATGCGAGGGAGAGAGAGACGGAGAGGGAGAGAGATAGAAGGAAAAATAAGAGGGTGAGTTATCCCTCTGCCGTTATGATGTGCCTCCTACACCCATCTACCATCTACAAGATGCACTGCAGCAACTCGCCAAGGCTTCTTCGGCAGCACCTCCCAAACCCACGACCTCTTCCACCTAGAAGGACAAGGGCAGCAGGTGCATGGGAACACCACCACCTCCAAGTTCCCCTCCAAGTCACACACCATCCTGACTCAGAAATATATCGCCGATCCTTCATCGTCGTTGGGTCAAAATCCTGGAACGAACTCCCTAACAGCACTGTGGGAGTGCCTTCACCACACGGACTGCAGCGGTTCAAGAAGGTGGCTCACCACCACCTTCTCAAGGGCAATTAGGGATGGACAATAAATGCTGGCCTCACCAGCGACGCCCACATCCCATGAACGAATAAAAAAAAACCTTGGCGTGGAGTTGATGAAGTCCTTGGAAGAGGCAGGTTTTCCATTCCCTCCACTGAAGGGCGGCGGGGGGGAGCGAGGGGGCGGGGGGTGGGGGGCAGGGGGAGCGAGGGGGCGGGGGGAGCGAGGGGGGGGGGGAAATGCCACAGAAAAGGCAGTGGAAGCTGAGGCACCCTCAGAGCAGCAGACCCAACCTCGGGTCAGGCTTCTTTCAGGAGTCCTTGGGGCCGATACAGGACATTGTTCCCACAAAATGGGAGCGAGGTCCCAGTTTCTGCCGCATTGTTTCTAAGGAGCTCCTTCTACCAAGGGGCTGATTTTCCGACCCCTCGGTGTGGTACATGGCGCTCTGCGAGAAATTCCAGGCCAGCATGTCCGTGATTTTCCAATCCACGCTCACCCCCACCCCAGCAATAAACCATCGCACCAATCTTTCAGAATTTCATCCTTGCTTCTTGTAGCAACACTACACTACTTACCAAAACCACTCGGATAACTACAATAACCAAGGCAAGTATTAAAGTCGGCAAAACCCAGGAGTTTTCAGGAACAGAAAAAGCCCACCTCAAACCCAAATACTCATCTTTTCCTCATCTCCCTTTACCCCACCTACCCACCATCTGACCATACCCCCCAATCCTTCTCTCTGCAGAAACACGTTGAATTGTCCATCGACCCCTCTTATAGTTACCCGCCTCAATGGCCTTCCATGGTACCCAATGGCTGTGGCAGACTCGCTTGCTGTGAGTTGAGAAGTTGGTGTTGATTGTGTGTGTGTGTGAGTGAGTGATTGAAGGGGTCACTCTCATGGGCTTCTGCATAACCAACCGTTGAGCTACAGGGGATGCAGGAGGCCCATTGAGCCATCAGGAGTACCAGTCCTTCATGCTTTAACAAGCTATCAATCTCCTCTAGCAACATGACACTTGGAAGGTCGCACTAACTATATTATGCCACCTTGGCAAGTTGTGAAATTAAATTCAATAAATCTGATAATTCGTGAGAAAAGAAACTGAGCAAGAAGCCGTCGGACTGTGGTCAGAACCCGGCTGGTTCACCAATGTCCCTCGGGGAGGGAGCCTGCCGTCCTTACCCGGTCTGGCCCACACGTGACTCCAGTCCCACAGTGTCTGCTTGGCTCTTGTTGCCCTCAGGTCAACTAGGGATGGGCAATAAATGCAGTCTTGCCAGTGTCGCCCACATCCCGAGAACAAATGGTAAAATGTAATCCAGGATTGGGTTAAAAGCTGAGAGCACACTTCACTACCCAGCAATCTTTCATTCTCAGTATCAACCCTCTAACAAATAGAAAGAGGAGGCAGACTTGTAGCAGCAAATGTAAAACTGTCTCCTTCTCCGCCCCGTGTTGATGGGGAAAGTGAATGATGCAGCAGCTTTTATACTTTAGTGTGAATCTTAAATTCATTAAAGCACTTGCTTCCCTCCTGATGTGTTAAAGGGCAGGTATTGTTCTATTGAATGGCCCTGTCATCCTAAATGTCGCCATTAGATATGCGTACTATTAGTGGTGCCTCTCACCTGTCCCCTGTGACTGTCTTTCGTACTTTCAGGCTGCTAGTTCCAGGCAGCATGAGTGCTGGCAGGTTGTTCAACCGTGTGGGGCTGATGCTAAACCTCTTCCTACCCAGTATTCACTCGCTGGGCAGCAATCTGCAGCGGGAACGCCAGCTGATTTTCCTCCCTGCAGCCCGGAGATGCAGAGGCTAATTGGAGATGCTGACCTCAGCCAAGCCAGGTGTGGCCTAATCTCAATTCCCAGTTGACCGTGCCTGCTGCTTTCAGCCGAGCACTGCCCGGTCCTGCATCGCTCCTGGGCCTGCAACTCCTCTGCTCCGCTCGAAGCAAATGCTCTGGGCCTCAGACCCTTGATGCATGATGTCAGTGAGTGACTGCTGTTGTGCTTTATGACATAAGCAGCTGGATCTACTATCAGCGGAAGGGCAACGCAAGGTTATAAACAGCAGTCAGATGCCAGCTGACTGACAAGACACTGAGGTACCACACTGACTCACCATCCATCTTTCAAAACAAAATATAAAAATCCTCAAAGGATGTCAGCTGGGTACAATAAATATTTAAACATTTTTTTTATCTCTGTATTTCTTTCCCAAATCTATTTTATACATCATCTTATTAAGCAGCGGCACCGAGAGCGCGGTGCTCAATGCCCTGTCACACGGTAGTAAGTGATAGATAGATGAATGGGACTAATTCTCCTGACAAAATCTACCACAAACAATATTTACCTCAGAAAGGCAATCATTATCATCCCACAGCAAGACTCTGCAGCCTTATCTCATGATGTGCGGTGAAAGACAACAGCAAAACACCCTCTTGCATTTGCCATTTAGTGCTGCTCTTGTGGAGGTGTTTATGAGAATCTATCATTCTGAATTGCTTCCAGCACGTGCCATATCGCTGGCAATCACTCACTCGGCCATTCTCATCTCCTGATAGATCGTGGCCAGTCTAATCTGTTCTCATCGAGCAAGGATGAATTTTAAATGGTTTGGGTTGGATCTTGCTGACTCCAAATTAACCCAAGATGTGCATGTGCTTCAGGCCTTCCTCTGTGAAGAACCGGTTGCTGCAGTTATTGGAACATCGCCTCTCCATTAAAAAAAAACCTTGCATTCATACAACACCATTGATATCATCTGGACATCCCAAAGAGCTGCACAGCCAATGAATTACTTTTGAAGTGTTGCTATTTATAAAATGCAGTGCTTAATTTGCACACAGTAAGATCCCAGAAGCAGCAAATGCGATGAAGGAACGGTTACTCTGTTTCCAGTTTGTGTTGGCCTCGTGGGGTGATTGTTGGCCAAGATTGATGGGAAACTCCCCCTCGCCGGCCCTTCTCTGAGCATTACATTGGGACTTTGAACAGGTCGACGGGATCCCGGTTTAACATCTCAACTGAAAGACAAGGGCCGTGAAGTACTACCTCAGACTAGACTGGGTGCTCAGGGCCTAGAATGGGGCTTGAACCCACGGCCTTCTTACTCACAGGTGAGCGCTCTCTGTCTTTGTGAGGCACTCAGTGCTTACTACGGAGCCTCGGAGGCCCCTTCCTGACATGGAGGCTCATCTGCTGGGATGGAATATTGGGAAATCAAGAGCACACGCCCCGTGATTTCCGGGATGTTTTTGGAATCGTGCTGCGTGTAAAATGGGTGCTGCATTTGCCCACATAACAATAGTCACTGAACTTCAAAGTCATTCATTGTCGGGCTGGCTGCCTGATTACAGGGAGCATTGGTTGGGATATCACAGGCCTCAGCTCCTGATTCTCCATTCATTAATGTAAATAGATGAAAAACCAGAGGCTGCGGGCAAACACTCACAATAAATGCTGCTCCTCACTGGGAGAGCCATAGAAACATAGAAGATAGGAGCAGGAGTAGGCCATTCGGCCCCTCGAGCCTGTTCCGCCATTCGATGAGATCATGGCTGATCATCCAAATTCATTACCCTGTCCCTGCCTTCTCCTCATATCCCTTGATCCCTTTAGCCTTAAGAAATATATCCAACTCCTTCTTGAATCTATTTAATGAATTGGCCTCTACTGCCTTCTGTGGCAGAGAATTCCACAGGTTCACCACTCTCTGGGTGAAGAAATTCCTCCTCATCTCAGTCCTAAATCCTTAGACTGTGACCCCTGGTTCTGGACTCCCCGACCATCGGGATTGTCTGATTGGAGAATCAGCCTGTGTATGTGAGGCACCTTGAGACGTTTATGAAAGATGTTAGAAGGAGTCCTATAGATGCAAATCTTTCATTCTTTTCTCTTTTGCTTTCATTTCCTAAATTTCTCTTCCTCTTTTCATAGGCCCTCTCCCCTGGTCCTGGGATTTTAGATTAGCGACAGGTCACAATCCTGTTCCGGGAACGCGGACTCTGAACAAATGGTGGGGAGGGTGTCTAGTTGAACTCCGGCACAAATTGTGAGACAAATCTTCCATCTCTGCTGTTTCTAAAGAGTCTCGTTGGCGTGAGTCTGTGGCCAAAACAAGAAAGCTTGTTCTGAATTTGGCACAATTGGGCACTGAATTCCCGTTATCAGAGACCACAAAGATGGCTGCGATGGGAAACAGCCATGTGGCGCGGGCGTGAGAGGGGGCACGGGCGTGAGAGGGGGTGCGGGTGCGAGAGGGGGCACGGGAGGGGGCGCGGGTGTGAGAGGGGGCACGGGAGGGGGTGCGAGAGGGGGCACGAGAGGGGGCGGGGGCACGGGAGGGGGTGCGAGAGGGGGCGCGGGCACGAGAGGGGGCGCGGGCGCGAGAGGGGGCGCGAGAGGGGGCACGAGAGGGGGCGCGAGAGGGGGTGTGAGAGGGGGCACGAGAGGGGGCGTGAGAGGGGGCACGAGAGGGGGCACGAGAGGGGGCGCGAGAGGGGGCGCGGGCGCGAGAGGGGGCGCGGGCGCGAGAGGGGGCACGGGCGCGAGAGGGGGCGCGGGAGGAGGCGCGAGAGGGGGTACGGGAGGGGGTGCGAGAGGGGGCACGGGCACGAGAGGGGGCGCGGGCGCGAGAGGGGGCGCGAGAGGGGGCGCGGGAGGGGGCACGAGAGGGGGCGCGAGAGGGGGTGTGAGAGGGGGCACGAGAGGGGGCGTGAGAGGGGGCGCGAGAGGGGGCACGAGAGGGGGCACGAGAGGGGGCGTGAGAGGGGGCGCGGGCACGAGAGGGGGCGCGGGAGGGGGCGCGAGAGGGGGCACGGGAGGGGGCGCGAGAGGGGACGCGGGCGCGAGAGGGGGCGCGAGAGGGGGCGCGAGAGGGGGCGCGAGAGGGGGCACGAGAGGGGGCACGAGAGGGGGCGCAGGCGCGAGAGGGGGCGCGGGAGGGGGCACGAGAGGGGGCACGGGAGGGGGCGCGAGAGGGGACGCGGGCGCGAGAGGGGGCGCGAGAGGGGGCGCGAGAGGGGGCGCGAGAGGGGGCGCCCGCTCTGTGACATGCAGCTGTGGTCGTGGCTCCTCTTGCCTGTTCCTTCAGATTCTGCAGTGCCAATACAATAGAAAGAGATTAGATGGTTAGGATGGAGAGAGGCTGCAGGTGAGAGTGGGACCTGCCATACAGACATCAAGCAAGAGATGTATTATGCTCTATCGTTCAATAAAATGAATAAAGCCAAAAGCTTTTCCATCTTTATGATGCTCTTGTTTCTGCTGGAGCGCAGCGTTATTTTCAATTTTATCTTTATTAAAATTATAGGAAGCCTTTTTGTGATACTTTCCTCTTTATTGATCGTGAAAAAAATCCTCACAACTCAAATAATGCCGTCGAACAAAGTATAACCAATACAAGACACACAATACAGCGCCGCACGGAAGCTGCACAGTGCTTCGACACTCTTGTGAGGGAATAGCATTGATCTACAACACTAACAAGACCATCTAGAGAATAGACACCATTACTCAGGAAAGGGAAAGGCGTGTAACTCTGTTTCTGGTGAAGGCTTGGAGAATTTTGACTGGTTCTGTGGGGCGTGATAGGGGACACTGCAATTTGGGGATGGGCGTATAGACTGAACAGCTGATCCCAGTCAAGGGGTCTCCAGGGAATAAGGACACACTGTTTGATTGGAGATGGACAATAGATGCAATGAGCGATTTGAGATGAAGGGATAGGCACACTGAGGGAACGACTCGCTCATCTATTAGGGGAATCTGGAACAAGGGGATAGAATTGAGCAACAGGGGAGTCAAGGGATATGGGGAGCGGGCAGGAAAGTGGAGTTGAGGTCGATGATCAGCCATGATCTCATTGAATGGCGGAGCAGGCTCAAGGGGCCGAATGGCCTGCTCCTGCTCCTATTTCTTATGTTCTTATCTTAGATTTGGTACATTACAACAGTGACTGGACTTCAAAAAGTACTTTATTGGCTGTAAAGCACTTTGGGACATCCTGAGGTCATGAAAGGCGCTGTAGAAATGCGAGTCTTTCTTTCTTTAATTAGGAGTGAGCCATCTAAAAGCCAGTCCAGGAGAAACTTCTTCAAGCAAAGGGTTGTGAGAATGTGGAAGGCACAAACCAGGAAGGCTATGGATGGATATCAATTGAGGGATAGACACTTAAGGCATTAAGGGATATGAAGATAGGGGAGGAATTGGGATTAAAGAGATAAAGGACTCCCACGACCTTCGAAACGGCGGATCAGGCTGGAATGGCCAAACCACATTACTAATTCTTAAAACCACCAATAGTTCTGTGGTGATGGTTGAATCGGCAGCCAAATGGGCACAGCAGAATAATTTACATCGATCATTATTTGCATATCTCAAAACTGCATAGAGCAACATTCTTTTGTCTCCTCAATAAAGACAAATGAGAATTAACTATTTAACAAGATTTCTCATCCTTTGTCCCTGAATTCCAATCTCCCCGATCACAGACTCCGCCCACCCATTGAATCAACTCCCACAGCCCATGTACTCTCTCCCCTATCACAGACTCTACCCACCCATTGAATCTCCTCCCACAGCCCATGTACACTCTCCCCTATCACAGACTCTACCCACCCATTGAATCTCCTCCCACAGCCCATGTACACTCTCCCCTATCACAGACTCTACCCACCCATTGAATCTCCTCCCACAGCCCATGTACACTCTCCCCTATCACAGACTCTACCCACCCATTGAATCTCCTCCCACAGCCCATGTACACTCTCCCCTATCACAGACTCTACCCACCCCTTGAATCTCCCCTATCACAGACTCTAGGCCACCCATTGAATCTCCTCCCACACCCCATGTACACTCTCCCCTATCATGGGCTCTACCCACCCATTGAATCTCATCCCACAGCCCATGTACAATCTCCCCTATCATGGACTCTACCCACCCATTGAATCTCCTCCCACATCCCATGTACACTCTCCCCTATCACAGACTCTACCCACCCATTGAATCTCCTCCCACACCCCATGTACACTCTCCCCTATCATGGACTCTACCCACCCACTGAATCTCCTCCCACACCCCATGTACACTCTCCCCTATCACAGACTCTACCCACCCATTGAATCTCCTTCCACACCCCATGTACAATCTCCCCTATCAAGGACTCTACCCACCCATTGTATCTCCTCCCACACACCATGTACAATGTCCCCTATCATGGACTCTACCCGCCCATTGAATCTCCTCCCACACCCCATGTACACTCTCCCCTATCATGGACTCTACCCACCCATTGAATCTCCTCCCACACCCCGTGTACAATCTCCCCTATCAAGGACTCTACCCACCCATTGAATCTCCTTCCACACCCCATGTACAATCTCCCCTATCAAGGACTCTACCCACCCATTGAATCTCCTCCCACACCCCATGTACACTCTCCCCTATCATGGACTCTACCCATCCATTGAATCTCCTCCCACACCCCATGTACAATCTCCCCTATCATGGACTCTACCCACTGATTGAATCTTCTCCCACAGCCCATGTACACTCTCCCCTATCAAGGACTCTACCCACCCATTGAATCTCCTCCCACACCCCATGTACACTCTCCCCTATCATGGACTCTACCCATCCATTGAATCTCCTCCCACAGCCCATGTACAATCTCCCCTATCATGGACTCTACCCACTGATTGAATCTTCTCCCACAGCCCATGTACACTCTCCCCTATCAAGGACTCTACCCACCCATTGAATCTCCTCCCACACCCCATGTACACTCTCCCCTATCATGGACTCTACCCATCCATTGAATCTCCTCCCACAGCCCATGTACAATCTCCCCTATCATGGACTCTACCCACCCATTGAATCTCCTCCCACACCCCATGTACACTCTCCCCTATCATGGACAGTTAGTGGGAGACGGTGTAAAGGATCATTAGAAGTTATCAACAAGTTAACAGACAAGAAAACACAGTTGCCTTATCCTGTGATGTGTATTTGAAAGCAGCATAAAACCACAATTAGTTAAGAGAGGCAGTCTCACTGGAGTCCTGTGTGGGCGGAATGAGAAACAAAATAATTGAAGTAGACATGAAACAAGAATAAAATATCAGATATGAGGAAGATTAAATGTTGTCATTCTGTGTTTTCAAGCACCGTGTGCCTGATTGAATCGTTACTTTTCAATGAGGTCCCATTGAACATCATGTCTCTAACTGGATTGTGGTATTTCATGGTTTTCAAGGCCTTTCACCTCTGACTTGTTTTGTTTAAAACAAATCACAGTTGTGTTTTATTTTTTTAATCTGAAATGAGAGAACATAAACCAATTAGAGCTCCGGGAAAAGCCTGACGAGGGAGGGGAGTCTGAAAACCAGAGAAAACAGAGGCAACAGGGAGACGGCAAAGAGCGAGGAGGAAAGGACACAAGAGAAAGAAAGAATCGTGGATGTTACCGTAAAAGGCTCCCATTAAAATGGTCTTTGGGTTTCTGCCTCATGAGGAACTTGTACGAAATTATTCCCTGTTCCGAGAACCATCCGTGTGGAAAAAAATCATCTACCGTCTTTCCCCAGTGCCAATCCTCAGTCTGCACCCATTCACCACCCTGTAGAAACACTTCCTTCTTTCAATGGGGGTGAAATTGGTTCTTACTGGTCGGGCGAAATGGGCGATAACGAGTCCATACCCGCTTTAATCCCTGCCTGATATTCTTTCCCATCAGGTGGTGTGTAAAACTGGCCGCCGATTCGCTGGTGCCCATTTCACACTGCCGACAAAGACCAATTCGCCCCCACGTAATATCCTTCGTAATTGTGATGAACTCCATTAGATCTCCCTTAACCTTCCCTGTATCAATGAAAATAACAATAACCTCTGTTATCATTCTAGTGATCGTGACGTCGCAACGCGCTTCACAGCCAATGAAGTACTGTTTGAAGTGTGGTCACTGTTGTAATGTAGGAAACGCGGCAGCCGATTTGCGCACAGCAAGATCCCACAAACAGCAATGTGATAATGACCAGATAATGGCTTCGAAATTGGATCACAACTACCCTGCGCCCATTCCTTCCGATGCAGGCAGCACACAAACTTCATGCTGCCTGTTAATTTAAATGACAGCAACGGGCAGCCACTCAACAGCACGTTTAGTGCTAGGCTGCGCGCTGCTGGGGCCCAAGTTCGTGCGAGGCTAGCACCAATTAAAGATAGCCTGAACTTCTTAAAGCCAGCCTGCACCTCTTAAAGGGGAGGTGCATTCTTGCTGTGGCAGGTACTGGAAGTCATTGTAGAGCAGTGTGTGACCTGCAGGAAGAGTGAAGATGGCGCAACATGGCAGAGAAAGGGCTCCCAGATCTTCAGATGCACCACTCGAAGCCCTGGTGCAGGAGGTGGACAGGAGGAGAGCTGGGCTCTATCCACAGGGGGCCCTCCAGACAAACGCTGAGAAGGGAATAGGAGCAGACAGCTGTCGCATGCAATCCAAGCAGCGTAGCTCCGAGGACCTGGATACCGTGTAGGAAGATGTTTAATGACCGCACAGAAGTGGTCAAGGTCAAATACTGTATCCCACCATCTGCACCAGTAGCTTCACCAACTACTCAATGCACCACACCCCCATCACTCTCCTACCAACAGTCTCCACCAAACATGACTCAGACTTCACCTTCATAGCTTCACTTCACCCTCACACACTTGCCACTGCTGCAAGCCTCACGCCCACATGTCACAGCTTGCACACACTGCCAGCTATTCAACCATGACAGGCACATCACCCGAACACATTGCACCACACTCACTGACACACTTCCCTCTCTCTTGCAGGACAAGGTGGCGCACAACCAGATGCAGCAGGAGCTACCCACAGGGAGACAGGTGCGCCTGCATGTCCTCACTCCCATGGAGGAGACGGTGCTGGCCATTATGGGAAGGGCCATTGCTGAGGCCGTGACCAGTGGCCGAGCAGAATCCATTGAAGATGACGATATCCTCATACCTAATCCTCCTTCTCACATCCCACTTCCCCCTCACCCCACAATCTCTTCTGATTTACAAGCTGCAGATGGTGTAAGCATGCTCCTCATACTTTCCACCCTCCCCTCACCACAACCCTACCCTTGGGCCCTTTTCATTTCAGATACCCAAGAACTGCAATCTGCCCAGGCAGTGGTGGAAGAGCAGGAAGTGGAAGAGGAAGAAGGCAGTGATGCTGAAGACACACCATCGTTCAATTTCACTCTCGCAGCCACCAGCTCAGATACTGACACTGCGCGTACTGTAGAGGATAAGTTAGACATGGGATCGCATGTGGCGAGACACCGGGCACGAGTGGCCTGCAGCCAGGACAGGGGGAAAGGGTAGTTCATGTGCCAGCTTTCTGAAGGGAGAGGTCGCACACGAGTTCTGCTGTGCAGGACTCAGATGAGGACTTCGATGGGGCACCTACAGAAGAACGCTGATGGGTTTGCACAATGAAATGCTTGGTGCGTTGGCAAGCCTGCCAGAAAGCCGGAGTGCAATGTCAAGGAGCATGGAGGAGTCCAGCTCCAGCCTCGCACAGGGCTTTGGGCAGAGCTTGGAGCCCATCATTTCCAGTGTGGAAGGGGTGGGCAGATCCATTTATGTACTTGTGGACCCAACCATCATGCCATGTCTGATGGCCGAAGTCTCAGCTTCCATTGCAGCACAAGCAGAAGCCACCCAATGTCAGAGTGCTGCAGTGGCAGCTCAGACTGAAGTCATGCAAGTTCGGCTTGTTGCCATGAAAACGCAGATTGCTGCCATGAAAGCACAGACTGCTGCCATCATGGCTGGGTTTACCAGTGTTGAAAGGGGCTTGCAGGATGTCACAGCAGTCCAGCAGTCTAAACTCCATCAGATTACTAGGATTGCTGAGGCGCTGCCCCGGGGAAATGGCAATGGCTGTGTGGAGGCCGACCCTGTTGTTCTCTCTCAGGATGACAGCATTCGACTTCGCACCACTGCCACTCCACCAGTGCCCTTGCTGTTACCCGTCAGCCAGCCAGCCCAGACTGCTGCCGCCCATGCCGCGGTGGTGCAGTCTAAAGCCGGGCCTACTAGGCCCAGAGAGCTGCTCGAGGTCATCCTGCAAGGCCATCTGCAGTCTCCTCCACTGGAAGTCAGCAGCCTTCCACCAGTCATGCTGCAGCCACTGGGGTAGCACTGCGTAGGAGCAAAGGACAGGCATAGGCACATGGAAGACCGGCACTATGGGAATGCACAAGGGTGATTAGTTGATTTTGGTAATATTGGATGGTTTGATTTATAAATTTGGTTTGGAATGTTTGTTTTGTGGTGGCTTTTATTGTAGCATTGTGGCCAAGAGGACGCTGTGATGGTCCGTAACAGAGGGAAGGGAAGGTGTGGGACTGTGGGTGAATGGGAAATTGGGGTTCACTGGTATCGCAGTCACATCAGTTGAGCAGCCCAGCCAGAAAGGGTTGCCTCTTCCTCTTCCTCCTCTTCCTCTTCCTCCTCCTCAGCTGGTCGCTGTATGCCTGGTGGCACGGGCTGTTCCCTCGTGATGCCGAGGTTGTGGAGCGTGCAGCAGACCACCACCAATCTTGACACGCACTCTGCCGAGTACTGCAGGGCTCCCCCAGAGCAGCCCAGGCAGCGGAAGCATCAGTTAAGCACAGCAATGGTCTGCTCGATCACATTCGGTGTGGCAGCATGGCTCTCGCTGTACACATGCTGCCCACGTGTGGTTGGGTTGTGGAGCGGAGTCTTGAGCCAGGTGGTCAGCGGATAGCCCTTGTCGCCCAGTCGCCACCCTCCGGTTTGTTGTAAAAACAGAAAATGCTGGAAACACTCAGCAGGTCAGGCAGCATCTGTGGAGTGAGAAACAGAGTCAACGTTTCAGGTCGATGACCCTTCGTCAGAACTGGAAAAAGTTTGAGATGTAACAGGTTTTCAGCAAGTGCAGAGACAGGGAATGGGACGGAGGGGAGGAAAGAACAAAAGGGAAGGTCTGTGATAGGATGGAAGGCAGGAGAGATTAAATGTCAAAGTGATGATGGTGCGAGGCACATTACCATGTTCACCTGCCTCGCACCATCACCACTTTTGTTTTTAAGCGTCGAAAAACCAGGCGCTACGGAGTCGAATTTCACGGTCAATCTATTGTAGTGGTGTTGGTTAAGGGATTAAATATTGGCCAGGACACTGGGAAAGAAACCCCAGCTCTCCCTCAGCACTGCCCCTCCGACAGTGCAGCGTTCCCTCAGTACTGCAGTGGAGTGTCAGTCTGGGTTTTTCTGCTTGAGTTGCTTGAGCTGGTTATGAACCCACGACCTTCTGATGCAGAGGTGCGGGTGCTGCTCACTGAGCCACAGCTGACTCCTTCAGCCTACGACTTGAGTTCGGACCTGCCTTAGGGCTGAACACAATGGATGGATAGTCTGGCATTTGACTGAAATTAAGAATGAGCTGAGAGTTTCTTTAACCTACAGCTGTGTGCGATGATTAGGTTATTATTTGCGATGGCTTCTAATGAATGTATTGTTTTGCTAAATGCAGCGGAACCGTCTCCTCACTGACTGCACAACTAACCCTGTGATAGTGCGGCATTTTACTTACTGTTTATCCTCAATAGTTGCAGGGTGTTGTGTTTAACCTAGCCTGTGTACAGCCCAGGAGTTGATTTAAGATTGAAGGTACAGAAAAGTATGAGCTAATTCAGCAGTCAGATCTCACAACTTCTGTCCTAACACTGACATTAACATAAATCACAAGCCAGAATATTTCACCTCAGGCTGGGCGAGTTAACAGCATCAATTCCAATATATAGCTCGGCACAACCAATCTGCAATAAATGAAGTTGTACAGAGAATAAAGCTCGCTTTTAATTGCCACTGGACCCTTGAATTGTCCCTTCAAGGCATTCTCAGGGCTGTAATGAACATCCTGTCCAATTTATACCAAGGACATGCCAATGTTTTTGTTGAGACTGCGCTGCTGTCCTCGCCTCTCTCTGGTCTGGTTCCACAGTGCAGTGGCCTCCAGCCCCTTGGCTAATGGCTATTGGTCGCATGGCCAGGGCTGGGAGTCTCGTCACGTTAGAGGAGCAGGGCCAAGCTCGGGGGGGGGAGAGTGCGCTGACCCGCTAACCCGCTGACCCGCTGACCCGCTGACCCGCTGTCCGTTCCGCCGCTTTCAGCTCCCAGCCTCATTTACATTTAGCAGGTGAGCTGACACCAAACAGGTGTTCCCGCGTAACTCGCGGCCGCTCGCAAGGTAAGTTGTGTGTGTGGGGGTGGTGGGGGCCACGATCGGGCAGGGTGGGGGTCCCAGGGCGGCGCTCCTGCTCCTGCTCCTCCGGGATCCACAGATATAATTCCACCCTTACCTGTTGGCGGGCCTCCTGTCTCCCGCCTCCCGTGGGACTGTTCCAAGTGAGCCCGGCACAGACTCCCACCAGTTCACTCCTAATATGCCGATCATTGTCTGGGTGGCAATTTGACGGAGTGCATCGCCCGCCTTTTACAGAACCCGTCCCATTTTTAACACAATGAAAGCAATGGGTTGAAAATGTTTCTATCATTCACCAACTAAACCTCCTTGGGAAACTTCTGCACAAAGACTCTCTCATCCACACAGGTGATCAACGAAAGCTACAGAATGTTCTTTCATCTTCACACTTCACACTATAACTGCTGCCCTCAACTCCTCCCACCCACCTCACCCCCAGCAGCTCAGGACCCTCCTGCCCTGTGTAGCATCTGATTATCTCAGCTGATGTCATTGCCTCGGCCAAGCAAAACATGAATCTGTCGGAATCACCGAGGAGACCCTGACCAGTGATTTACAGAGGATGGAGGCCTACTTCCGCCAATGGCGACTTCGGCCAAACCCGCAAAAGACCGTCACCTCGACTTTCCACCTCAACACCCATCAAGCAAACCAAGCTTTGAAAGTCTCCGAGAGGTAAACCATGCCAAAAAACCCCTCCTATTTAGGAGTCACGCTTGATCGCACCCTGTCATATAGACATCATCTCCAGAACCTTGGGAAGAAACTGAAGAGTAGGGTCAACTCAATCCAGAAACTGGCCGGATCCACATGGGGAGCAAACAAAGACAAGATCACAGCTGGTGACCTCCAACTGCATTCCCAACCCAGTATCAGGACCTTTCTGGAGGAGTCTCTCGACACACGATGATTCCTTATCCTGTCAAGTCAAGAAACCCATTCCCGCAAGTATGTAAACCTACAATGAATGTAACCACCTTTCATGCACTACTTGCATACCTCAGCTCATCCGCTGCTGAAACCCTCAACCATGCCTTTGTTACCTCTAGACTTGACTATTCCAACGCACTCCTGGCCGGCCTCCCACATTCTACCCTACGTAAACTTGAGGTCATCCAAAGTTCGGCTGCCCGTGTCCTAACTCGCACCAAGTCCCGTTCACCCATCACCCCTGTGCTCGCTGACCAACATTGGCTCCCTGTTAAGCAATGGCATGATCTTAAAATTCTCATCCTTCTTTTCAAATCCCTCCCCCTCGCCCCTCCCTATCTCTGTAATCTCCTCCAGACCTATAATCACCTAGACCTCTGCGATCTGCCTATTCTGGCCTTTTGAACAGCCCCAATTTTCATCGCTCTACCTTCGGTGGCCGTGTCTTCTGTTGCCTGGGCCCTAAGCGCTGGAACTTCCCTCCCTAAACCTCTCCTCCTCTCCGCCTCTCTTTTCTCCTTTAAGACGCTCCTTAAAACTGACCTCTTCGACCAAGCTTTTGGTCACCCGTCCTAACATCTCCTTATATGGCTCGGAGTAAATTTTGCTTTTTTTTGTGATAACACTCCTGTGCAGCGCCGTGGGAAGTTTCAGTACATTAAAGGCGCTATAGAAATCTAAGTTGTTGTTGTTTGGCATTTCTGACTCAGGTTATGAGCTGAATTTTGGGACAGAAATAAAGCACAATTTCCTGTGTATACACGGAATCAGCCTTTATTTCGCTCATTGCACCACTGATCCTTTCGACAGACGCAAAACAACTGCCCCTGTTATTATCTGAAATTCATGGACCGTCAAAAGATCTCCAGCCTGGGTCAACAGGCTAACCATCAGCGTCTCTAAATGTTGCGCTGTTGTGGCTGCGTGTGCACCCCACTGAGAAAACGTAATTATTTGTTGCTGAATTTAAACCAGCCTGAAGTGTTCACTCATTAGACACAGCAGGTAAAAATTCAACAATGTTGTAGGAATCTAGAAGAGGGCTAATTTCAGTGAATTGAGGAGGGATCTGGCCCGGGTAAATTGCAGTCAAAGATTGGCAGGCAGAAATATATTGGAGCAATGGGCGGCCTTTAAAGAGGAGATGGTTCGGGTGCAGTCTCGGTACATTCCCACAAGGGGGAAAGGGAGGGTAAGTAAAGCCAGAGCTCCCAGGATGGTGAAGGAGTTGGAGAGTAGGATGAAGCAGAAAAAGGGGGCGTATGACAGATGTCAGCTTGATAATACAAGGGAGAATCAGGCCGAATATAAAAAAAATACAGAGGACAAGTGAATAAGGAAATAAGAGGGGCAAAGAGACACTGAGAATAGATTGGCGGCAAACATTAAAGGGAATCCAAAGGTTTCTATAGGCATGTTAACAGTAAAAGGATTGTCAGAGGAGCAGTGGGGCCAATTAGGGATCAAAATGGAGATCTGTTGGCAGAAGGCATGGCTGAGGTACTAAATGAGTAGTTTGCATCGGTGTTTACCAAGGAAGAGGACTTTGCCAAAGCTATGGTAAACGAGGAGGTTGCCAGAATACGGGATGAGATAAAAATAGATAAAGAGGAGGTACTAGAAAGGCTATATTACTTAAAGTAGATAAGTCACCCGGTCCGGATGGGATGTATCCTAGTTTGCTGAGGGAAGTAAGGGTAGAAATTGCGGAGGTGCTGGCCAAAATCTTCCAATCCTCCTTAGAGGTGGTGCCAGAGGACTGGAGGATTGCAAATGTTACAACTTTGTTCAAAAAAGGGGAGAAGGATAAATCTGGCAATTCCAGGCCAGTCAGTTTAACGTTGGTGGTAGGGAAGCTTTTAGAAACAATACTTCGGGAGAAAATTAACAGCCACTTGGACAAGCATGGACTAATAAAGGAGAGCCAGCACGGATTTGTTGAGGGCAAATTGTGTTTGACGAACTACATTGAGTTTTTTGATGAGGTAACAG
This sequence comes from Squalus acanthias, assembly GCA_030390025.1. Lineage (NCBI taxonomy): Eukaryota > Metazoa > Chordata > Chondrichthyes > Squaliformes > Squalidae > Squalus > Squalus acanthias. The sequence goes on from JASTWF010000078.1 coordinate 561,508, forward strand.
AGAGGGTGGATGACGGCAGTGCAGTTGATGTTGTGTATATGGACTTTCAAAAGGCGTTTGATAAAGTGCCACATATTAAGCTTGTTAGCAAAATTGAAGCCCATGGGATAAAAGGGGCAGTAGCAGCAAGGATACAAAATTGGCTAAGAGATAGAAAAGAGTTGTGGTGAATGGCTGTTTTTCAGACTGGAGTGTGGTATACAGTGGAGCTCCCCAAAGGTTCAGTACTGGGACCACTCCTGTTTTTGATATAAATTAATGGCTTATGGGGACAGGGCACAATTTCAAAATTTGCAGATGACACAAAACTTGGAAGTATAGTGAACAGTGAGGAGGAGAGTGATAGACTTCAAGAAGACATAGACAGGCTGGTGGAATGGGCAGACATGTGGCAGATAAAATTTTACGCAGAAAATTGTGAGGTGATACATTTTGGTTGGAAGAACGAGGAGAGTGTGGCGGATCGCCACCTAAACGGGCATTATCCACTTTTCCGTCCGTGGACAAAATATCGGGCACCTTGCCTTTAAGGCACCTTGCCTTTAAGGGAGGAGAAAGGAGTGGGCGCGGCGTCAGGGTTTTCCCAGAGAATTCTGGGAGCAGTTGTTTTCAGCCATTTTAGACCATGCAGTTGTATTAAAAAGTCTTTGTTTTCCACACATGGATTCAGTCTTAATTCGTGTTTCGCGGCAGCCTCAACATTGGTGACCCCGACGCTCAGAACGTATTCCGAGCACTGCAATGGCGGACACGAACGCAGTTTCCGTGAAACTGCCGGAGTTTTGGGATAACCAGCCCGAAGCCTGGTTTCTCCAAGCTGAATCCCGCTTCCGGCTGCGAAACATCACCACAGATGGGACGCAGTACGGCTACCTCGTCACATCACTCGGTAGCGCCACAGTTTCGAAGGTTTGGACAGCGCTGCAGAACCCACCAGAGGAGGGCAAGTACGCACATCTTAAGGCAGCGCTCCTTAAAAAATTTAAGGCCTCGGCATGCCAGCGAAACTGTCACCTCCTCGACCTTCCAGGCCTCGGTGATGCCTCACCGTCAGACCTCCTCTCCCACATGCTCTCCCTCACCGACGAGAGCCCACCCGGATCCCTCTTCCACACGCTGTTCATCCGCCAGCTCCCTCTCAGCATCCGCCCAGCGATCGTGGCGTCCGGCCTCACGAACCTGGAAGCCCTGGCCGATGAGGCCGACAAGCTGCTGTCCGCTCACTCCAGCCGCGACGTCACTCCGGACCTGGCAGCTACTGCCTGGGCACGCCCCTCACCGGCCACCACGCAGCCACAAGGCCCAGCCATCGGGCCCACGGGGCCTTCGCGCCCCACTAACCTGGGCCACTGTTACTACCACGCACGGTTCGGCGCCAGGGCACAACGGTGCACACCTTCCTGCTCTTTCAAGTCCGCCCCCGTACCTGCCCCCACGATGGCCGTGGGCCACGCGGGCTCCCTGCTGTACGTCACGGATGACAAAACCGGCCGCCGGTTCCTGTGCGACACTGGAGCTCAGCACAGCATCATCCCGGCCTCCTCCCTCGACACCCAAAAGGGCGAACGAGGACCGGCGCTGGCTGCTGCGAACAGCTCGGAAATCCGGACGTACGGCACCCGGACGGTCACCCTTGACCTCGCTGGTCACTGCTACCGATGGGAGTTCATCACTGCCAAGGTGCTCTCCCCTCTCATCGGCGCAGATTTCCTGTGCGCCCACGGCCTACTGGTAGACATCCCTCGACACCGCCTCGTGGACATGAACATCATGTCCCCCATCCTGGGCACTATGGCCCCCCGTCAACCCGCCGACGTGGTGTCACAGTGCCACGCCCGGGCCACGGATGACTACTCAGCAATCCTGGCCGAATTCCCGGCACTTACCAATCCGACCTTCTCCGCGGAGGCCGCCAAACACGGGGTGGAACACTTCATCCCCACCACAGGCCCCCCAGTGTACGCCCACGCCCGCAGGCTGGACCCGGCCAAACTGGAGATCGCGCGGACCGAGTTTGCCACCATGGAACAGCTCGGCATCATCCGCCGCTCCAGCAGTCCCTGGGCCTCCCCACTCCACATCGCCCCCAAACCAGGCGGAGGTTGGCGCCCCTGTGGGGATTACCGCCGCCTCAACGACGCCACCACCCCTGATCGGTACCCCGTGCCGCACATTCAGGACTTTTCGGCTAGACTGGCCGGCCGCTCAGTCTTTTCCAAGGTCGACCTGGTGCGCGGCTACCACCAAGTCCCCGTCAACCCCGCGGACGTTCCCAAGACAGCCGTAATCACCCCCTTCGGCCTGTTCGAGTTCCTGCGGATGCCCTTCGGCCTCAAAAACGCGGCCCAGGCATTCCAACGGCTCATGGACTCGGTCCTTCGGGACCTGAAGTTCCTGTTCGTCTACCTGGACGACATCCTGGTAGCCAGTTCCTCCAAGCAGGAACACCTCGAACACCTTCGCATCCTGTTCGGGCGCCTCAGCGACCACGGGCTCATCCTCAGCCCAGCCAAATGCCAGTTCGGCCTGGACAAGATCAACTTCCTCGGCCACCACATCACCCATGCTGGGGCCATTCCCCTGCCCACCAAGGTGCAGGCCGTCCAACAATTTCCCCGCCCCACCACCATCAAAGGCCTCCAGGAGTTCCTCGTGATGGTGAATTTCTATAACCGCTTCATCCCCAAAGCGGCGTCCCTCATGAGACCCCTGTATGAAGCCCTCCGGGGCAGGAGCGGCAAGATGGCGGTCGAATGGACGGCAGACGCGTCCGCCGCCTTCGACTCCACCAAGACCGCGCTCGCCAACGCCACCCTGCTCGCGCACCCACGGCCCAATGCCAGGGTAGCGCTCACCACGGACGCCTCCGACCACGCAGTCGGCGCCATGTATGAGCAGTGGGTCGACGGTGCCTGGCAACCACTTGCCTTCTTCAGCCGCCAACTACGCCCCCCGGAGGTCAAGTACAGCACCTTCGACCGCGAGCTCCTCGCGCTGTTCCTGGCGGTCCGCCATTTCCGGTTTTTGCTTGAGGGCCACCCCTTCACTGCGTTTGTCGACCACAAGCCCCTGACATTCGCAATGGCAAAGACAACCGACCCCTGGTCCGCCAGGCAGCAGCGCCAGCTCGCGGCAGTGTCCGAGTTCACCACGGACATCCAACACGTCTCCGGCCGAGACAATGTGGTAGCCGACTGCCTCTCCCGCCCCACCATCCACGCCGCACACCTAGCAGTCGACTACGCTCAACTCGCAGCAGACCAGATCACCGACCCTGATCTGCTTTCCGCACCTACCAACCTACCAGGGCTACGCCTGGCCGACGTCGCCTGTGGCCCGACCGCAGTCACGGTCAAGTGCGACATATCCCTATGTCAACCTCGGCCCGTCGTCCCAGCGTCCTGGCGCCGCCGGGTATTCGACATTCTCCACAACCTCTCCCACCCCGGCGCCCGCGCATCCATCAAATTGGTAGCCAACCGCTTTGTCTGGCGTGGCCTTCGCAAGGATGTGCGTACTTGGGCCAACTCCTGCCTGGCCTGCCAACGGGCCAAGGTACAGCAACACACGAAAGCACCCCTCGAGGAGTTTACCATCCCCTCGCGTAGATTTGACCACATCCACGTGGACATCGTCGGGCCCCTGCCGCCGTCGCAAGGCCACACGCACTTGCTGACGATCGTTGACCGCACCACGCGCTGGCCCGAGGAAATTCCACTGACCTCTACCACCACCGTCGACATCGCCAGAGCCTTCGTCAGCACCTGGGTCACACGGTTCGGCGTCCCCTCCGACATGACGTCGGACAGAGGTCCGCAATTTACCTCTGAACTCTGGACCGCCGTCGCACGCAATCTCGGGGTGACCATTCACCGTACCAAAGCGTACCACCCCCAAGCCAACGGACTGTGTGAGCGGTTCCACAGATCCTTGAAGGCATCTCTTCGAGCCAGCCTCCAAGACGGCGCCTGGACCGACCGACTTCCATGGGTCCTCCTTGGCCTGCGCACCGCGGTTAAAGAAGACCTCCACGCATCGGCAGCAGAGCTCGTGTACGGTCAGCCGCTGCGCGTACCCGGCGAGTTCCTGCCCACCGCCACGACACCCTGGTCAGCCGACCAGCAACGCCACGAGTTCGCCTCACCGGCGCTGCAGTTCGCCCCGGTTCCCATTGACCGACACGGCGAATCCACCTCACACGTCCCACTAAGCCTGCACCAGGCACGGTTCGTTTTCGGCCGGCACGACGACCACCGCAGACCCCTTCAACCCCCGCACGACGGGCCCTACAAGGTGCTACAGGCTGGGGACAAATTTTTCACCCTGCAAGTGGGCGACAGGACCGAAAAAGTGTTGGTGGACCGACTCAAGCCAGCACACTCGGAGCCCGGTGATCAGGTCCCTGTAGCTCGTCCAACTCCACGCGGCCGACCATGCCCTCAAGTCGGTTCACCCGGCTGCTCCACGCCCAGCCGTTCCACATCCACCGGTGTCCTACAAGAGCCGCTCCGGCCGGCCCATCAGACCGCCGCACCGTCTCGTCCACACCTCCTAAGCAGATTCTGGGGGGAGCTGTGTGGTGGATCACCACCTAAACGGGCATTACACTTTTCCGTCCGTGGACAAAATATCGGGCACCTTGCCTTTAAGGCACCTTGCCTTTAAGGCAGGAGAAAAGGAGTGGGCGGGGCTTAGGGTTTTCCCAGCGAATTCTGGGGGCAGTTGTTTTCAGCCATTTTAGACCATGCAGTTGTATTAAAAAGTCTTTGTTTTCCACACATGGATTCAGTCTTAATTCGTGTTTCGCGGCAGCCTCAACAAGAGGACAAATAAACTAAATGGTACAAATCTAAAGGGGGTGCAAGAAGAGAGAGACCTGGGTGTGTTTGTGCACAAATGTTTGAAGATGGCAGGACAGATTAACAAAGCAGTTAATAAAGCATATCGGATCCTGGGCTTTATAAATAGAGAGGTCGCACAACACCAGGTTATAGTCCAACAGTTTTATTTGAAATCACAAGCTTTCGGAACTATCGCTCCTTCCTCAGGTAAATAGAGGCAGAGAGAACAAAAACCAGGAAGTTTTGTTAAACCTTTATAAAACACAAGCTCAACCCCAGCTGGAGAATTGTGTCCAATTCTGGGCCCCGCACTTTAGGAAGGACGTGAAGGCTTTGAAGAGGGTGCAGGAGAGATTGACTAGAATGGTTCCAGGGATGAGGGATTACAGTTGCGTGGACAGACTGGAGAAGCTGGGGTTGTTCTCCGTAGCGCAGAGAAGGCTAAGAGGAGATTTGATCGAGGTGTTTAAAATCATGAAGGGATCAGATAGAGTAAATAAAGACAAACTGTTTCCAATGGCTGAAGGGTCGAAAACCAGAGGGGACAGATTTAAGGTGATTGACAAAAGAGCCAGAGGCGACATGTGGAAAATGTTTTTTCCGCAGCGAGTGGTTAGGATTTGGAATGCGCTGCCTGATAGGGTGGTGGAGGCAGATTCAACAGCAGCCTTCAAAAGGGAGTTGGATAAATACTTGAAGGAGAAAAAATTGCAGGCATATGGGAGAGAGCGGGGGAGTGGGACTGACTGGAATGCTCTTCGAAAGAGCTGGCGCAGACTCGCTGGGCCAAATGGCGACTTTCTGTGCAGAACTATTCTATGATTCGAGATAGAATTTCTGTATAGAGAAGGGCTGCATGGAAAATAGCAACAGGTTCTTCAGGCAAGGCTTGCGGTGCAGAGCAGGTGTGTTACAGAGTGTTACAGTGAGGGTGTGTTATACACAGGGTTACAGTGAGGGTGTGTTCTACACCGAGTGTTACAGTGAGAGTGTGTTATACACAGAGTGTTACAGTGAGGGTGTGTTATACACAGGGTTACAGTGAGGGTGTGTTCTACACCGAGTGTTACAGTGAGAGTGTGTTATACAGACAGTGTTACAGTGAGGGTGTGTTATACAGGGAGTGTTACAGTGAGGGTGTGTTATACAGAGAGTGTTACAGTGAGGGTGTGTTATACACAGAGTGTTACAGTGAGGGTGTGTTATACACAGAGTGTTACAATGAGGGTGTGTTATACACAGAGTGTTACAGTGAGGGTGTGTTATACAGAGAGTGTTACAGTGAGGGTGTGTTATACACCGAGTGTCACAGTGAGAGTGTGTTATACAGAGAGTGTTACAGAGAGGGTGTGTTATACAGAGAGTGTTACAGTGAGGGTGTGTTATACACAGTGTGTTACAGTGAGGGTGTGTTATACACAGAGTGTTACAGAGAGGGTGTGTTATACACAGTGTGTTACAGTGAGGGTGTGTTATACACAGAGTGTTACAGTGAGGGTGTGTTATACAGAGAGTGTTACAGTGAGGGTGTGTTATACACAGTGTGTTACAGTAAGGGTGTGTTATACACAGTGTGTTACAGTGAGGGTGTGTTATACACAGAGTGTTACAGAGAGGGTGTGTTATACACAGTGTGTTACAGTGAGAGTTTGTTATACAGAGAGTGTTACAGAAAAGGTGTGTTATACAGAGAGTGTTACAGTGAGGGTGTGTTATACACAGTGTGTTACAGTGAGGGTGTGTTATACACAGAGTGTTACAGTGAGGGTGTGTTATACACAGTGTGTTACAGTGAGGGTGTGTTATACATAGTGTTACAGTGAGGGTGTGTTATACGGAGAGTGTTTCAGTGAGGGTGTGTTAAACAGAGTGTTACAGTAAGGGTGTGTTATACAGAGTGTTACAGTGAGGGTGTGTTATACACAGTGTTACACTGAGGGTGTGTTATACACAGTGTTAAAGTGAGGGTGTGTTATACACAGAGTGTTAAAGTGAGGGTGTGTTATACAGAGAGTGTTACAGTGAGGGTGTGTTATACACAGAGTATTACAGTGAGGGTGTGTTACACACAGTGGGTGACAGACAGTGAGTGTGTGTTATACAGAGAGTGTTACAGTGAGGGTGTGTTATACACAGAGTGTTACAGTGAGGGTGTGTTATACAGAGAGTATTACAGTGAGGGTGTTGTATAGAGAGAGTGGTACAGTGAGGGTGTGTTATACACAGTGTGTTACAGTGAGGGTGTGTTATACAGAGAATGTTACAGTGAGGGTGTGTTATACACAGTGTGTTATAGTGAGGGTGTGTTAAACAGAGAGTGTTACATTGAGGGTGTGTTATACACAGTGTGTTACAGTGAGGGCGTGTTCTACACAGAGTGTTACAGTGAGGGTGTATTATACACAGAGAGTTACAGTGAGGGTGTGTTATACAGAGAGTGCTACAGTAAGGTTGTGTTATACAGAGACTGTAACAGTGAGGGTGTGTTTTACACAGAGTGTTACACTGAGGGTGTGTTATGCAGAGTGTTACAGTGAGGGTGTGTTATACACAGTGTTACAGTGATGGTGTGTTATATACAGTGTTACAGTGAGTGTGTGTTATACAGAGTGTTACAGTGAGGGTGTGTTATACAGAGTGTAACAGTGAGGGTGTGTTATATACAGTGTTACAGTGAGGGTGTGTTATACACAGAGTGTTACAGTGAGTGTGTGTTATACAGTGTGCTACAGTGAGGGTGTGTTATACAGAGAGTGTTACAGTGAAGGTGTGTTATACACAGTGTGTTACAGTGAGGTTGTGTTATACAGAGAGTGTTACCGTGAGGGTGTGTTATACAGAGAGTGTTACAGTGAGGGTGTGTTATACACAGTGTGTTACAGTGAGGGTGTGTTATACACCGAGTGTTACAGTGAGGGTGTGTTATACAGAGTGTTACAGTGAGGGTGTGTTATACACAGAGTGTTACAGTGAGGGTGTGTTATACACCGAGTGTTACAGTGAGGGTGTGTTATACAGAGTGTAACAGTGAGTGTGTGTTATACAGAGTGTTACAGTGAGGGTGTGTTATACACAGAGTGTTACAGTGAGGGTGTGTTATACACCGAGTGTTACAGTGAGGGTGTGTTCTACAACGAGTGTTACAGTGAGAGTGTGTTATACAGAGAGTGTTAAAGTGAGGGTGTGTTATACAGAGAGTGTTACAGTGAGGGTGTGTTATACACAGAGTGTTACAGTGAGGGTGTGTTATACAGAGAGTGTTACAGTGAGGGTGTGTTATACACCGAGTGTCACAGTGATAGTGTGTTATACAGAGAGTGTTACAGAGAGGGTGTGTTATACACAGTGTTACAGTGAGGGTGTGTTATACACAGTGTGTTACAGTGAGGGTGTGTTAAACACAGTGTGTTACAGTGAGGGTGTGTTATACACTGAGTGTTACAGAGAGGGTGTGTTATACACAGTGTGTTACAGTGAGGGTGTGTTATACACAGAGTGTTACAGTGAGGGTGTGTTATACACATGTGTTACAGTGAGGGTGTGTTATACAGAGAGTGTTACAGTGAGGGTGTGTTATACAGAGAGTGTTACAGTGAGGGTGTGTTATACACAGTGTTACAGTGAGGGTGTGTTATTCATAGAGTGTAACAGTGAGTGTGTGTTATACAGAGTGTTACAGTGAGGGTGTGTTATACAGAGTGTTACAGTGAGGGTGTGTTATACACAGAGTGTAACAGTGAGTGTGTGTTATACAGAGTGTTACAGTGAGGGTGTGTTATACAGAGTGTTACAGTGAGGGTGTGTTATACACCGAGTGTTACAGTGAGGGTGTGTTCTACACCGAGTGTTACAGTGAGAGTGTGTTATACAGAGAGTGTTACAGTGAGCGTGTGTTATACAGAGAGTGTTACAGAGAGGGTGTGTTATACAGAGAGTGTTACAGTGAGGGTGTGTTATACACAGTGTGTTACAGTGAGGGTGTGTTATACACAGAGTGTTACAGTGAGGGTGTGTTATACACAGTGTGTTACAGTGAGGGTGTGTTATACACAGAGTGTTACAGTGAGGGTGTGTTATACATAGTGTTACAGTGAGGGTGTGTTATACAGAGAGTGTTTCAGTGAGTGTGTGTTAAACAGAGTGTTACAGTGAGGGTGTGTTATACAGAGTGTTACAGTGAGGGTGTGTTATACACAGTGTTACAGTGAGGGTGTGTTATACACAGTGTTAAAGTGAGGGTGTGTTATACACAGAGTGTTACAGTGAGGGTGTGTTATACAGAGTGTATTACAGTGAGGCTGTGGTATAGAGAGAGTGGTACAGTGAGGGTGTGTTATACACAGTGTGTTACAGTGAGAGTGTGTTATACAGAGAATGTTACAGTGAGGGTGTGTTATACACAGTGTGTTATAGTGAGGGTGTGTTAAACAGAGAGTGTTACATTGAGGGTGTGTTATACACAGTGTGTTACAGTGAGGGTGTGTTATACAAAGAATGTTACGGTGAGTGTGTGTTACACAGAGTGTTACAGTGAGGGCGTGTTCTACACAGAGTGTTACAGTGAGGGTGTGTTATACAGAGTGTTACAGTGAGGGTGTGTTATACAGAGTGTTACAGTGAGGGTGTGTTATACACAGTGTTACAGTGAGGGTGTGTTATACAGAGAGTGCTACAGTAAGGTTGTGTTATACAGAGACTGTAACAGTGAGGGTGTGTTTTACACAGAGTGTTACACTGAGGGTGTGTTATGCAGAGTGTTACAGTGAGGGTGTGTTATACACAGTGTTACAGTGATGGTGTGTTATATACAGCGTTACAGTGAGGGTGTGTTTTACAGAGAGTGTTACATTGATGGTGTGTTATACACAGAGTGTTACAGTGAGTGTGTGTTATACAGAGTGTTACAGTGAGGGTGTGTTATACACAGAGTGTTACAGTGAGTGTGTGTTATACAGAGTGTAACAGTGAGGGTGTGTTATACACAATGTTACAGTGATGGTGTGTTATATACAGTGTTACAGTGAGGGTGTGTTTTACAGAGAGTGTTACATTGATGGTGTGTTATACACAGAGTGTTACAGTGAGTGTGTGTTATACAGATTGTAACAGAGAGGGTGTGTTATACACAGTGTTACAGTGAGGGTGTGTTTCACAGAGAGTGTTACCGTGAGAGTGTGTTATACAGAGAGTGATAGAGTGAGGGTGTGTTATACAGAGTGTTACAGTGAGGGTGTGTTATATACAGTGTTACAGTGAGGGTGTGTTATACAGAGTGTGTTACAGTGAGGGTGTGTTATACACAGTGTTACAGTGAGGGTGTGTTATACACAGAGTGTTACAGTGAGGGTGTGTTATACACAGAGTGTTACAGTGAGGGTGTGTTATACACAGTGTGTTACAGTGAGGGTGTGTTATACACCGAGTGTTACAGTGAGGGTGTGTTATACAGAGTGTTACAGTGAGGGTGTGTTATACACAGAGTGTTACAGTGAGGGTGTGTTATACACCGAGTGTTACAGTGAGGGTGTGTTATACAGAGTGTAACAGTGAGTGTGTGTTATACAGAGTGTTACAGTGAGGGTGTGTTATACACAGAGTGTTACAGTGAGGGTGTGTTATACACCGAGTGTTACAGTGAGGGTGTGTTCTACAACGAGTGTTACAGTGAGAGTGTGTTATACAGAGAGTGTTAAAGTGAGGGTGTGTTATACAGAGAGTGTTACAGTGAGGGTGTGTTATACACAGAGTGTTACAGTGAGGGTGTGTTATACAGAGAGTGTTACAGTGAGGGTGTGTTATACACCGAGTGTCACAGTGATAGTGTGTTATACAGAGAGTGTTACAGAGAGGGTGTGTTATACACAGTGTTACAGTGAGGGTGTGTTATACACAGTGTGTTACAGTGAGGGTTTGTTAAACACAGTGTGTTACAGTGAGGGTGTGTTATACACTGAGTGTTACAGAGAGGGTGTGTTATACACAGTGTGTTACAGTGAGGGTGTGTTATACACAGAGTGTTACAGTGAGGGTGTGTTATACACATGTGTTACAGTGAGGGTGTGTTATACAGAGAGTGTTACAGTGAGGGTGTGTTATACAGAGAGTGTTACAGTGAGGGTGTGTTATACACAGTGTTACAGTGAGGGTGTGTTATTCATAGAGTGTAACAGTGAGTGTGTGTTATACAGAGTGTTACAGTGAGGGTGTGTTATACAGAGTGTTACAGTGAGGGTGTGTTATACACAGAGTGTAACAGTGAGTGTGTGTTATACAGAGTGTTACAGTGAGGGTGTGTTATACAGAGTGTTACAGTGAGGGTGTGTTATACACCGAGTGTTACAGTGAGGGTGTGTTCTACACCGAGTGTTACAGTGAGAGTGTGTTATACAGAGAGTGTTACAGTGAGCGTGTGTTATACAGAGAGTGTTACAGAGAGGGTGTGTTATACAGAGAGTGTTACAGTGAGGGTGTGTTATACACAGTGTGTTACAGTGAGGGTGTGTTATACACAGAGTGTTACAGTGAGGGTGTGTTATACACAGTGTGTTACAGTGAGGGTGTGTTATACACAGAGTGTTACAGTGAGGGTGTGTTATACATAGTGTTACAGTGAGGGTGTGTTATACAGAGAGTGTTTCAGTGAGGGTGTGTTATACAGAGTGTTACAGTGAGGGTGTGTTATACACAGTGTTACAGTGAGGGTGTGTTATACACAGTGTTACAGTGAGGGTGTGTTATACACAGAGTGTTACAGTGAGGGTGTGTTATACAGAGTGTTTACAGTGAGGCTGTGTTATACAGAGAGTGGTACAGTGAGGGTGTGTTATACACAGTGTGTTACAGTGAGAGTGTGTTATACAGAGAGTGTTACAGTGAGGGTGTGTTATACACAGAGTGTTACAGTGAGGGTGTGTTAAACAGAGTGTTACAGTGAGGGTGTGTTATACACAGTGTGTTACAGTGAGGGTGTGTTATACACAGAATGTTACAGTGAGGGTGTGTTACACAGAGTGTTACAGTGAGGGTGTGTTCTACACAGAGTGTTACAGTGAGGGTGTGTTATACAGAGTGTTACAGTGAGGGTGTGTTATACAGAGTGTTACAGTGAGGGTGTGTTATACACAGTGTTACAGTGAGGGTGTGTTATACAGAGAGTGCTACAGTGAGGGTTGTGTTATACAGAGACTGTAACAGTGAGGGTGTGTTTTACACAGAGTGTTACACTGAGGGTGTGTTATGCAGAGTGTTACAGTGAGGGTGTGTTATACACAGTGTTACAGTGATGGTGTGTTATATACAGCGTTACAGTGAGGGTGTGTTTTACAGAGAGTGTTACATTGATGGTGTGTTATACACAGAGTGTTACAGTGAGTGTGTGTTATATAGAGTGTTACAGTGAGGGTGTGTTATACACAGAGTGTTAAAGTGAGTGTGTGTTATACAGAGTGTAACAGTGAGGGTGTGTTATACACAATGTTACAGTGATGGTGTGTTATATACAGTGTTACAGTGAGGGTGTGTTTTACAGAGAGTGTTACATTGATGGTGTGTTATACACAGAGTGTTACAGTGAGTGTGTGTTATACAGATTGTAACAGAGAGGGTGTGTTATACACAGTGTTACAGTGAGGGTGTGTTTCACAGAGAGTGTTACCGTGAGAGTGTGTTATACAGAGAGTGATAGAGTGAGGGTGTGTTATACAGAGTGTTACAGTGAGGGTGTGTTATATACAGTGTTACAGTGAGGGTGTGTTATACAGAGTGTGTTACAGTGAGGGTGTGTTATACACAGTGTTACAGTGAGGGTGTGTTATACACAGAGTGTTACAGTGAGGGTGTGTTATACACAGAGTGTTACAGTGAGTGTGTGTTATACAGTGTGTTACAGTGAGGGTGTGTTATATACAGTGTTACAGTGAGGGTGTGTTATACAGAGTGTTACAGTGAGGGTGTGTTATACAGAGTGTAACAGTGAGGGTGTGTTATACACAGTGTTACAGTGAGGGTGTGTTTCACAGAGAGTGTTACCGTGAGAGTGTGTTATACAGAGAGTGATAGAGTGAGGGTGTGTTATACAGAGTGTTACAGTGAGGGTGTGTTATATACAGAGTGTTACAGTGAGTGTGTGTTATACAGTGTGTTACAGTGAGGGTGTGTTATACAGAGAGTGTTACCGTGAGGGTGTGTTATACAGAGAGTGTTACAGTGAGGGTGTGTTATACACAGAGTGTAACAGTGAGTGTGTGTTATACAGAGTGTTACAGTGAGGGTGTGTTATACACAGAGTGTTACAGTGAGGGTGTGTTATACACCGAGTGTTACAGTGAGGGTGTGTTCTACAACAAGTGTTACATTGAGCGTGTGTTATACAGAGAGTGTTAAAGTGAGGGTGTGTTATACAGAGAGTGTTACAGTGAGGGTGTGTTATACACAGAGTGTTACAGTGAGGGTGTGTTATACAGAGAGTGTTACAGTGAGGGTGTGTTATACACCGAGTGTTACAGTGAGGGTGTGTTATACAGAGTGTAACAGTGAGTGTGTGTTATACAGAGTGTTACAGTGAGGGTGTGTTATACACAGAGTGTTACAGTGAGGGTGTGTTATACACCGAGTGTTACAGTGAGGGTGTGTTCTACAACGAGTGTTACAGTGAGAGTGTGTTATACAGAGAGTGTTACAGTGAGGGTGTGTTATACACAGAGTGTTACAGTGAGGGTGTGTTATACAGAGAGTGTTACAGTGAGGGTGTGTTATACACCGAGTGTCACAGTGATAGTGTGTTATACAGAGAGTGTTACAGAGAGGGTGTGTTATACACAGTGTTACAGTGAGGGTGTGTTATACACAGTGTGTTACAGTGAGGGTGTGTTAAACACAGTGTGTTACAGTGAGGGTGTGTTATACACTGAGTGTTACAGAGAGGGTGTGTTATACACAGTGTGTTACAGTGAGGGTGTGTTATACACAGAGTGTTACAGTGAGGGTGTGTTATACACATGTGTTACAGTGAGGGTGTGTTATACAGAGAGTGTTACAGTGAGGGTGTGTTATACAGAGAGTGTTACAGTGAGGGTGTGTTATACACAGTGTTACAGTGAGGGTGTGTTATTCATAGAGTGTAACAGTGAGTGTGTGTTATACAGAGTGTTACAGTGAGGGTGTGTTATACAGAGTGTTACAGTGAGGGTGTGTTATACACAGAGTGTAACAGTGAGGGTGTGTTATACAGAGTGTTACAGTGAGGGTGTGTTATACAGAGTGTTACAGTGAGGGTGTGTTATACACCGAGTGTTACAGTGAGGGTGTGTTCTACACCGAGTGTTACAGTGAGAGTGTGTTATACAGAGAGTGTTACAGTGAGCGTGTGTTATACAGAGAGTGTTACAGAGAGGGTGTGTTATACAGAGAGTGTTACAGTGAGGGTGTGTTATACACAGAGTGTTACAGTGAGGGTGTGTTATACACAGTGTGTTACAGTGAGGGTGTGTTATACACAGAGTGTTACAGTGAGGGTGTGTTATACACAGTGTTACAGTGAGGGTGTGTTATACAGCGTGTTACAGTGAGGGTGTGTTATACAGAGAGTGTTACAGTGATGGTGTGTTATACACAGAGTGTTACAGTGAGTGTGTGTTATACAGAGTGTTACAGTGAGGGTGTGTTATACACAGAGTGTTACAGTGAGTGTGTGTTATACAGAGTGTAACAGTGAGGGTGTGTTATACACAATGTTACAGTGATGGTGTGTTATATACAGTGTTACAGTGAGGGTGTGTTTTACAGAGAGTGTTACATTGATGGTGTGTTATACACAGAGTGTTACAGTGAGTGTGTGTTATACAGATTGTAACAGAGAGGGTGTGTTATACACAGTGTTACAGTGAGGGTGTGTTTCACAGAGAGTGTTACCGTGAGAGTGTGTTATACAGAGAGTGATAGAGTGAGGGTGTGTTATACAGAGTGTTACAGTGAGGGTGTGTTATATACATTGTTACAGTGAGGGTGTGTTATACAGAGTGTGTTACAGTGAGGGTGTGTTATACACAGTGTTACAGTGAGGGTGTGTTATACACAGAGTGTTACAGTGAGGGTGTGTTATACACAGAGTGTTACAGTGAGTGTGTGTTATACAGTGTGTTACAGTGAGGGTGTGTTATATACAGTGTTACAGTGAGGGTGTGTTATACAGAGTGTTACAGTGAGGGTGTGTTATACAGAGTGTTACAGTGAGGGTGTGTTATACACAGTGTTACAGTGAGGGTGTGTTATACAGAGAGTGTTACAGTGAGAGTGTGTTATACAGAGAGTGTTACAGTGAGGGTGTGTTATACAGAGTGTTACAGTGAGGGTGTGTTATATACAGAGTGTTACAGTGAGGGTGTGTTATACAGAGTGTTACAGTGAGGGTGTGTTATACAGAGAGTGTTACAGTGAGGGTGTGTTATACAGAGAGTGTTACAGTGAGGGTGTGTTATACACAGAGTGTTACAGTGAGTGTGTGTTATACAGAGTGTTACAGTGAGGGTGTGTTATACACAGAGTGTTACAGTGAGGGTGTGTTATACACAGAGTGTTACAGTGAGGGTGTGTTATACACAAGTGTTACAGTGAGGGTGTGTTATACAGAGAGTGTTACAGTGAGGGTGTGTTATACAGAGAGTGTTACAGTGAGGGTGTGTTATACACAGAGTGTTACAGTGAGGGTGTGTTATACAGAGAGTGTTACAGTGAGGGTGTGTTATACACCGAGTGTCACAGTGATAGTGTGTTATACAGAGAGTGTTACAGAGAGGGTGTGTTATACAGAGTGTGTTACAGTGAGGGTGTGTTATACACAGTGTGTTACAGTGAGGGTGTGTTATACACAGAGTGTTACAGTGAGGGTGTGTTATACACAGTGTGTTACAGTGATGGTGTGTTATACACAGAGTGTTACAGAGAGGGTGTGTTAAACACAGTGTGTTACAGTGAGGGTGTGTTATACACAGAGTGTTACAGTGAGGGTGTGTTATACAGAGAGTGTTACAGTGAGGGTGTGTTATACACAGTGTGTTACCGTGAGGGTGTGTGAAACACAGTGTGTTACAGTGAGGGTGTGTTATACACAGTGTTACAGTGAGGGTGTGTTTCACAGAGAGTGTTACCGTGAGAGTGTGTTATACAGAGAGTGATAGAGTGAGGGTGTGTTATACAGAGTGTTACAGTGAGGGTGTGTTATATACAGAGTGTTACAGTGAGTGTGTGTTATACAGTGTGTTACAGTGAGGGTGTGTTATACAGAGAGTGTTACAGTGAGGGTGTGTTATACAGAGAGTGTTACAGTGAGGGTGTGTTATACACAGAGTGTTACAGTGAGTGTGTGTTATACAGAGTGTTACAGTGAGGGTGTGTTATACACAGAGTGTTACAGTGAGGGTGTGTTATACACAGAGTGTTACAGTGAGGGTGTGTTATACACAGAGTGTTACAGTGAGCGTGTGTTATACAGAGAGTGTTACAGTGAGGGTGTGTTATACAGAGAGTGTTACAGTGAGGGTGTGTTATACACAGAGTGTTACAGTGAGGGTGTGTTATACAGAGAGTGTTACAGTGAGGGTGTGTTATACACGAGTGTTACAGTGAGGGTGTGTTATACAGAGAGTGTTACAGTGAGGGTGTGTTATACACAGTGTGTTACAGTGAGGGTGTGTTATACACAGAGTGTTACAGTGAGGGTGTGTTATACACAGTGTGTTACAGTGATGGTGTGTTATACACAGAGTGTTACAGAGAGGGTGTGTTAAACAGAGTGTGTTACAGTGAGGGTGTGTTATACACAGTGTGTTACAGTGAGGGTGTGTTATACACAGAGTGTTACAGTGAGGGTGTGTTATACACAGTGTGTTACAGTGATGGTGTGTTATACACAGAGTGTTACAGAGAGGGTGTGTTAAACACAGTGTGTTACAGTGAGGGTGTGTTATACACAGAGTGTTACAGTGAGGGTGTGTTATACAGAGAGTGTTACAGTGAGGGTGTGTTATACACAGTGTGTTACCGTGAGGGTGTGTTAAACACAGTGTGTTACAGTGAGGATGTGTTATACACTGAGTGTTACAGAGAGGGTGTGTTATACACAGTGTGTTACAGTGAGGGTGTGTTATACACGGAGTGTTACAGTGAGGGTGTGTTATACACATGTGTTACAGTGAGGGTGTGTTATACAGAGAGTGTTACAGTGAGGGTGTGTTATACAGAGAGTGTTACAGTGAGGGTGTGTTATACACAGTGTTACAGTGAGGGTGTGTTATACATAGAGTGTAACAGTGAGCGTGTGTTATACAGAGAGTGTTACAGAGAGGGTGTGTTATACAGAGAGTGTTACAGTGAGGGTGTGTTATACACAGTGTGTTACAGTGAGGGTGTGTTATACACAGAGTGTTACAGTGAGGGTGTGTTATACAGAGTGTTACAGTGAGGGTGTGTTATACACCGAGTGTTACAGTGAGGGTGTGTTCTACACCGAGTGTTACAGTGAGAGTGTGTTATACAGAGAGTGTTACAGTGAGCGTGTGTTATACAGAGAGTGTTACAGAGAGGGTGTGTTATACAGAGAGTGTTACAGTGAGGGTGTGTTATACACAGTGTGTTACAGTGAGGGTGTGTTATACACAGAGTGTTACAGTGAGGGTGTGTTATACACAGTGTGTTACAGTGAGGGTGTGTTATACACAGAGTGTTACAGTGAGGGTGTGTTATACATAGTGTTACAGTGAGGGTGTGTTATACGGAGAGTGTTTCAGTGAGTGTGTGTTAAACAGAGTGTTACAGTGAGGGTGTGTTATACAGAGTGTTACAGTGAGGGTGTGTTATACACAGTGTTAAAGTGAGGGTGTGTTATACACAGAGTGTTACAGTGAGGGTGTGTTATACAGAGAGTGTTACAGTGAGGGTGTGTTATGCACAGAGTGTTACAGTGAGGGTGTGTTATACACAGAGTATTACAGTGAGGGTGTGGTATAGAGAGAGTGGTACAGTGAGGGTGTGTTATACACAGTGTGTTACAGTGAGGGTGTGTTATACAGAGAAGGTTACAGTGAGGGTGTGTTATACACAGTGTGTTATAGTGAGGGTGTGTTAAACAGAGAGTGTTACATTGAGGGTGTGTTATACGCAGTGTGTTACAGTGAGGGTGTGTTACACAGAGAATGTTACGGTGAGTGTGTGTTACACAGAGTGTTACAGTGAGGGCGTGTTCTACACAGAGTGTTACAGTGAGGGTGTGTTATACAGAGTGTTACAGTGAGGGTGTGTTATACAGAGTGTTACAGTGAGGGTGTGTTATACACAGTGTTACAGTGAGGGTGTGTTATACAGAGAGTGCTACAGTAAGGTTGTGTTATACAGAGACTGTGACAGTGATGGTGTGTTATACACAGAGTGTTACAGTGAGTGTGTGTTATACAGAGTGTTACAGTGAGGGTGTGTTATACAGAGTGTAACAGTGAGGGTGTGTTATACACAGTGTTACAGTGAGGGTGTGTTTCACAGAGAGTGTTACCGTGAGAGTGTGTTATACAGAGAGTGATAGAGTGAGGGTGTGTTATACAGAGTGTTACAGTGAGGGTGTGTTATATACATTGTTACAGTGAGGGTGTGTTATACAGAGAGTGTTACAGTGAGTGTATGTTTTACAGAGAGTGTTACAGTGAGGGTGTGTTATACACAGAGTGTTACAGTGAGGGTGTGTTATACACAGAGTGTTACAGTGAGAGTGTGTTATACAGAGTGTGTTACAGTGAGGGTGTGTTATACACAGAGTGTTACAGTGAAGGTGTGTTATACACAGTGTGTTACAGTGAGGTTGTGTTATACAGAGAGTGTTACAGTGAGGGTGTGTTATACAGAGAGTGTTACAGTGAGGGTGTGTTATACACAGAGTGTAACAGTGAGTGTGTGTTATACAGAGTGTTACAGTGAGGGTGTGTTATACACAGAGTGTTACAGTGAGGGTGTGTTATACACCGAGTGTTACAGTGAGGGTGTGTTCTACAACGAGTGTTACAGTGAGAGTGTTTTATACAGAGAGTGTTAAAGTGAGGGTGTGTTACACAGAGAGTGTTACAGTGAGGGTGTGTTATACACCGAGTGTCACAGTGAGAGTGTGTTATACAGAGAGTGTTACAGTGAGGGTGTGTTATACAGAGAGTGTTACAGTGAGTGTGTGTTATACACAGTATTACAGAGAGGGTGTGTTATACACAGAGTGTTACAGTGAGGGTGTGTTATACACAGTGTGTTACAGTGATGGTGTGTTATACACAGAGTGTTACAGAGAGGCTGTGTTATACACAGTGTGTTACAGTGAGGGTGTGTTATACCCAGAGTGTTACAGTGAGGGTGTGTTATACAGAGAGTGTTACAGTGAGGGTGTGTTATACACAGTGTGTTACAGTGAGGGTGTGTTAAACACAGTGTGTTACAGTGAGGGTGTGTTATACACAGAGTGTTACAGAGAGGGTGTGTTATACACAGTGTGTTACAGTGAGGGTGTGTTACACAGAGAATGTTACGGTGAGTGTGTGTTACACAGAGTGTTACAGTGAGGGCGTGTTCTACACAGAGTGTTACAGTGAGGGTGTGTTATACAGAGTGTTACAGTGAGGGTGTGTTATACAGAGTGTTACAGTGAGGGTGTGTTATACACAGTGTTACAGTGAGGGTGTGTTATACAGAGAGTGCTACAGTAAGGTTGTGTTATACAGAGACTGTGACAGTGATGGTGTGTTATACACAGAGTGTTACAGTGAGGGTGTGTTATACAGAGTGTTACAGTGAGGGTGTGTTATACAGAGTGTAACAGTGAGGGTGTGTTATACACAGTGTTACAGTGAGGGTGTGTTTCACAGAGAGTGATAGAGTGAGGGTGTGTTATACAGAGTGTTACAGTGAGGGTGTGTTATATACAGTGTTACAGTGAGGGTGTGTTATACAGAGAGTGTTACAGTGAGTGTATGTTTTACAGAGAGTGTTACAGTGAGGGTGTGTTATACACAGAGTGTGTTACAGTGAGGGTGTGTTATACACAGTGTTACAGTGAGGGTGTGTTATACACAGAGTGTTACAGTGAGGGTGTGTTATACACAGAGTGTTACAGTGAGTGTGTGTTATACAGTGTGTTACAGTGAGGGTGTGTTATACACAGAGTGTTACAGTGAAGGTGTGTTATACACAGTGTGTTACAGTGAGGTTGTGTTATACAGAGAGTGTTACAGTGAGGGTGTGTTATACAGAGAGTGTTACAGTGAGGGTGTGTTATACACAGAGTGTAACAGTGAGTGTGTGTTATACAGAGTGTTACAGTGAGGGTGTGTTATACACAGAGTGTTACAGTGAGGGTGTGTTATACACCGAGTGTTTCAGTGAGGGTGTGTTCTACAACGAGTGTTACAGTGAGAGTGTTTTATACAGAGAGTGTTAAAGTGAGGGTGTGTTACACAGAGAGTGTTACAGAGAGGGTGTGTTATACAGAGAGTGTTACAGTGAGGGTATGTTATACACAGTGTGTTACAGTGAGGGTGGGTTATACACAGAGTGTTACAGTGAGGGTGTGTGATACACAGAGTGTTACAGTGAGGGTGTGTTATACACAGTGTGTTACAGTGATGGTGTGTTATACACAGAGTGTTACAGAGAGGGTGTGTTATACACAGTGTGTTACAGTGAGGGTGTGTTATACACAGAGTGTTACAGTGAGGGTGTGTTATACAGAGAGTGTTACAGTGAGGGTGTGTTATACACAGTGTGTTACAGTGAGGGTGTGTTAAACACAGTGTGTTACAGTGAGGGTGTGTTATACACAGAGTGTTACAGAGAGGGTGTGTTATACACAGTGTGTTACAGTGAGGGTGTGTTATACACAGAGTGTTACCGTGAGGGTGTGTTATACACATGTGTTACAGTGAGGGTGTGTTATACAGAGAGTGTTACAGTGAGGGTGTGTTATACAGAGTGTTACAGTGAGGGTGTGTTATACACAGAGTGTAACAGTGAGTGTGTGTTATACAAAGTGTTACAGTGAGGGTGTGTTATACAGAGTGTTACAGTGAGGGTGTGTTATACACCGAGTGTTACAGTGAGGGTGTGTTCTACACCGAGTGTTACAGTGAGAGTGTGTTATACAGAGAGTGTTACAGAGAGGGTGTGTTATACAGAGAGTGTTACCGTGAGGGTGTGTTATACACAGTGTGTTACAGTGAGGGTGTGTTATACACAGAGTGTTACAGTGAGGGTGTGTCATACACAGTTTGTTACAGTGAGGGTGTGTTATACACAGAGTGTTACAGTGAGGGTGTGTTATACATAGTGTTACAGTGAGGGTGTGTTATACGGAGAGTGTTTCAGTGAGTGTATGTTAAACAGAGTGTTACAGTGAGGGTGTGTTATACAGAGTGTTACACTGAGGGTGTGTTATACACAGTGTTACAGTGAGGGTGTGTTATACACAGTGTTAAAGTGAGGGTGTGTTATACACAGAGTGTTACAGTGAGGGTGTGTTATACAGAGAGTGTTACAGTGAGGGTGTGTTATACACAGAGTGTTACAGTGAGGGTGTGTTATACAGAGAGTGTTACAGTGAGGGTGTGTTATACACAGAGTATTACAGTGAGTGTGTGTTACACACAGTGGGTGACAGTGAGTGTGTGTTATACAGAGAGTGTTACAGTGAGGGTGTGTTATACACAGAGTGTTACAGTGAGGGTGTGTTATACACAGTGTGTTACAGTGAGGGTGTGTTATACAGAGAATGTTACAGTGAGGGTGTGTTACACACAGTGTGTTATAGTGAGGGTGTGTTATACAGAGAGTGTTACAGTGAGGGTGTGTTATACAGAGAATGTTACGGTGAGTGTGTTTTACACAGAGTGTTACAGTGAGGGCGTGTTCTACACAGAGTGTTACAGTGAGGGTGTATTATACACAGAGTGTTACAGTGAGGGTGTGTTATACAGAGTGTTACAGTGAGGGTGTGTGAGACTGAGTGTTACAGTGAGGGTGTGTTATACACAGTGTTACAGTGAGGGTGCGTTATACAGAGAGTGCTACAGTAAGGGTGTGTTATACAGAGACTTTAACAGTGAGGGTGTGTTTTACACACAGTGTTACACTGAGGGTGTGTTATGCAGAGTGTTACAGTGAGGGTGTGTTAGACACAGTGTTACAGTGAGGGTGTGTTTTACAGAGAGTGTTACAGTGAGGGTGTGTTATACACAGAGTGTTACAGTGAGTGTGTGTTATACAGAGTGTTACAGTGAGGGTGTGTTATACAGAGTGTAACAGTGAGGGTGTGTTATACACAGTGTTACAGTGAGGGTGTGTTATACACAGAGTGTTACAGTGAGAGTGTGTTATACAGAGAGTGTTACAGTGAGGGTGTGTTATACAGAGTGTTACAGTGAGGGTGTGTTATACACAGTGTTACAGTGAGGGTGTGTTACACAGAGTGTTACAGTGAGGGTGTGTTATACACAGAGTGTTACAGTGAGGGTGTGTTATCAACAGTGTGTTACAGTGAGGGTGTGTTATACACAGTGTTACAGTGAGGGTGTGTTATACACAGAGTGTTACAGTGAGGGTGTATTATACAGAGAGTGTTACAGTGAGGGTGTGTTATACACAGTGTTACAGTGAGGGTGTGTTATACACAGAGTGTTACAGTGAAGGTGTGTTATACAGAGAGTGTTACAGAGAGGGTGTGTTATACTTAGTGTGTTACAGTGAGGGTGTGTTATACACAGTGTGTTACAGTGAGGGTGTGTTATACACAGAGTGTTACAGAGAGGGTGTGTTATACACAGTGTGTTACAGTGAGGTTGTGTTATACACAGTGTGTTACAGTGAGGGTGTGTTATACAGAGAGTGTTACAGTGAGGGTGTGTTATACTTAGTGTGTTACAGTGAGGTTGTGTTATACACAGTGTGTTACAGTGAGGGTGTGTTATACAGAGACTGTGACAGTGATGGTGTGTTATACACAGAGTGTTACAGTGAGTGTGTGTTATACAGAGTGTTACAGTGAGGGTGTGTTATACAGAGTGTAACAGTGAGGGTGTGTTATACACAGTGTTACAGTGAGGGTGTGTTTCACAGAGAGTGTTACCGTGAGGGTGTGTTATACAGAGAGTGATAGAGTGAGGGTGTGTTATACAGAGTGTTACAGTGAGGGTGTGTTATATACAGTGTTACAGTGAGGGTGTGTTATACAGAGAGTGTTACAGTGAGTGTGTGTTTTACAGAGAGTGTTACAGTGAGGGTGTGTTATACACAGAGTGTTACAGTGAGGGTGTGTTATACACAGAGTGTTACAGTGAGAGTGTGTTATACAGAGTGTGTTACAGTGAGGGTGTGTTATACACAGAGTGTTACAGTGAGGTGTGTTATACACAGTGTGTTACAGTGAGGTTGTGTTATACAGAGAGTGTTACAGTGAGGGTGTGTTATACAGAGAGTGTTACAGTGAGGGTGTGTTATACACAGAGTGTAACAGTGAGTGTGTGTTATACAGAGTGTTACAGTGAGGGTGTGTTATACACAGAGTGTTACAGTGAGGGTGTGTTATACACCGAGTGTTACAGTGAGGGTGTGTTCTACACGAGTGTTACAGTGAGAGTGTTTTATACAGAGAGTGTTAAAGTGAGGGTGTGTTACACAGAGTGTTACAGTGAGGGTGTGTTATACACAGAGTGTACAGTGAGAGTGTGTTATACAGAGAGTGTTACAGTGAGGGTGTGTTATACAGAGAGTGTTACAGTGAGGGTGTGTTATACACAGTGTGTTACAGTGAGGGTGTGTTATACACAGAGTGTTACAGTGAGGGTGTGTTATACACAGTGTGTTACAGTGAGGGTGTGTTATACACAGAGTGTTACAGTGAGGGTGTGTTATACACAGAGTGTTACAGTGAGGGTGTGTTATACACAGTGTGTTACAGTGAGGGTGTGTTATACACAGTGTGTTACAGTGAGGGTGTGTTATACACAGAGTGTTACAGTGAGGGTGTGTTATACACAGTGTGTTACAGTGAGGGTGTGTTATACAGAGAGTGTTACAGTGAGGGTGTGTTATACACAGAGTGTTACAGTGAGGGTGTGTTATACACAGAGTGTTACAGTGAGGGTGTGTTATACAGAGTGTTACAGTGAGGGTGTGTTATACAGAGTGTTACAGTGAGGGTGTGTTATACACAGTGTTACAGTGAGGGTGTGTTATACAGAGAGTGTTACAGTGAGGGTGTGTTATACAGAGAGTGTTACAGTGAGGGTGTGTTATACACAGAGTGTTACAGTGAGGGTGTGTTATACAGAGTGTTACAGTGAGGGTGTGTTATACAGAGTGTTACAGTGAGGGTGTGTTATACACAGTGTTACAGTGAGGGTGTGTTATACAGAGAGTGTTACAGTGAGGGTGTGTTATACAGAGTGTTACAGTGAGGGTGTGTTATACACAGTGTTACAGTGAGGGTGTGTTATACAGAGAGTGTTACAGTGAGTGTGTGTTATACAGAGAGTGTTACAGTGAGGGTGTGTTATACACAGAGTGTTACAGTGAGGGTGTGTTATACACAGTGTTACAGTGAGGGTGTGTTATACACAGAGTGTTACAGTGAGGGTGTGTTATACACAGAGTGTTACAGTGAGGGTGTGTTATACAGAGTGTTACAGTGAGGGTGTGTTATACACAGAGTGTTACAGTGAGTGTGTGTTATACACAGTGTGTTACAGTGAGGTGTGTTATACAGAGAGTGTTACAGTGAGGGTGTGTTATACAGAGAGTGTTACAGTGAGGGTGTGTTATACACAGAGTGTTACAGTGAGGGTGTGTTATACAGAGTGTTACAGTGAGGGTGTGTTATACACAGAGTGTTACAGTGAGGGTGTGTTATACACAGAGTGTTACAGTGAGGGTGTGTTATACACGAGTGTTACAGTGAGAGTGTGTTATACACAGAGTGTTACAGTGAGGGTGTGTTATACAGAGAGTGTTACAGTGAGGGTGTGTTATACAGAGAGTGTTACAGTGAGGGTGTGTTATACACAGAGTGTTACAGTGAGGGTGTGTTATACACAGAGTGTTACAGTGAGGGTGTGTTATACACAGAGTGTTACAGTGAGGGTGTGTTATACACAGAGTGTTACAGTGAGGGTGTGTTATACACAGAGTGTTACAGTGAGGGTGTGTTATACACAGAGTGTTACAGTGAGGGTGTGTTATACACAGAGTGTTACAGTGAGGGTGTGTTATACAGAGAGTGTTACAGTGAGGGTGTGTTATACACAGAGTGTTACAGTGAGGGTGTGTTATACACAGAGTGTTACAGTGAGGGTGTGTTATACACAGAGTGTTACAGTGAGGGTGTGTTATACACAGGTGTTACAGTGAGGGTGTGTTATACAGAGAGTGTTACAGTGAGGGTGTGTTATACAGAGTGTTACAGTGAGGGTGTGTTATACACAGAGTGTTACAGTGAGGGTGTGTTATACAAGAGTGTTACAGTGAGGGTGTGTTATACAGAGTGTTACAGTGAGGGTGTGTTATACACAGAGTGTTACAGTGAGGGTGTGTTATACACAGAGTGTTACAGTGAGGGTGTGTTATACACAGAGTGTTACAGTGAGGGTGTGTTATACAGAGAGTGTTACAGTGAGGGTGTGTTATACACAGTGTGTTACAGTGAGGGTGTGTTATACACAGAGTGTTACAGTGAGGGTGTGTCATACACAGTTTGTTACAGTGAGGGTGTGTTATACACAGAGTGTTACAGTGAGGGTGTGTTATACATAGTGTTACAGTGAGGGTGTGTTATACGGAGAGTGTTTCAGTGAGTGTATGTTAAACAGAGTGTTACAGTGAGGGTGTGTTATACAGAGTGTTACACTGAGGGTGTGTTATACACAGTGTTACAGTGAGGGTGTGTTATACACAGTGTTAAAGTGAGGGTGTGTTATACACAGAGTGTTACAGTGAGGGTGTGTTATACAGAGAGTGTTACAGTGAGGGTGTGTTATACACAGAGTGTTACAGTGAGGGTGTGTTATACAGAGAGTGTTACAGTGAGGGTGTGTTATACACAGAGTATTACAGTGAGTGTGTGTTACACACAGTGGGTGACAGTGAGTGTGTGTTATACAGAGAGTGTTACAGTGAGGGTGTGTTATACACAGAGTGTTACAGTGAGGGTGTGTTATACACAGAGTGTTACAGTGAGGGTGTGTTATACAGAGAATGTTACAGTGAGGGTGTGTTACACACAGTGTGTTATAGTGAGGGTGTGTTATACAGAGAGTGTTACAGTGAGGGTGTGTTATACAGAGAATGTTACGGTGAGTGTGTTTTACACAGAGTGTTACAGTGAGGGTGTGTTATACAGAGAGTGTTACAGTGAGGGCGTGTTCTACACAGAGTGTTACAGTGAGGGTGTATTATACACAGAGAGTTACAGTGAGGGTGTGTTATACAGAGTGTTACAGTGAGGGTGTGTGAGACTGAGTGTTACAGTGAGGGTGTGTTATACACAGTGTTACAGTGAGGGTGCGTTATACAGAGAGTGCTACAGTAAGGGTGTGTTATACAGAGACTTTAACAGTGAGGGTGTGTTTTACACACAGTGTTACACTGAGGGTGTGTTATGCAGAGTGTTACAGTGAGGGTGTGTTAGACACAGTGTTACAGTGAGGGTGTGTTTTACAGAGAGTGTTACAGTGATGGTGTGTTATACACAGAGTGTTACAGTGAGTGTGTGTTATACAGAGTGTTACAGTGAGGGTGTGTTATACAGAGTGTAACAGTGAGGGTGTGTTATACACAGTGTTACAGTGAGGGTGTGTTTTAAATAGAGTGTTACCGTGAGAGTGTGTTATACAGAGAGTGATAGAGTGAGGGTGTGTTATACAGAGTGTTACAGTGAGGGTGTGTTATATACAGTGTCACAGTGAGGGTGTGTTACACAGAGTGTTACAGTGAGGGTGTGTTATACACAGAGTGTTACAGTGAGGGTGTGTTATCAACAGTGTGTTACAGTGAGGGTGTGTTATACACAGTGTTACAGTGAGGGTGTGTTATACACAGAGTGTTACAGTGAGGGTGTATTATACAGAGAGTGTTACAGTGAGGGTGTGTTATACACAGTGTTACAGCGAGGGTGTGTTATACACAGAGTGTTACAGTGAAGGTGTGTTATACAGAGAGTGTTACAGAGAGGGTGTGTTATACTTAGTGTGTTACAGTGAGGGTGTGTTATACACAGTGTGTTACAGTGAGGGTGTGTTATACACAGAGTGTTACAGAGAGGGTGTGTTATACACAGTGTGTTACAGTGAGGTTGTGTTATACACAGTGTGTTACAGTGAGGGTGTGTTATACAGAGAGTGTTTCAGTGAGGGTGTGTTATACTTAGTGTGTTACAGTGAGGGTGTGCTATACACAGTGTGTTACAGTGAGGGTGTGTTATACACAGAGTGTTACAGAGAGGGTGTGTTATACACAGTGTGTTACAGTGAGGTTGTGTTATACACAGTGTGTTACAGTGAGGGTGTGTTATACAGAGAGTGTAACAGTGAGGGTGTGTTATACAGAGAGTATTACAGTGAGGGTGTGTTATACACAGTGTTACAGTGAGGGTGTGTTATACACAGAGTGTTACAGTGAGGGTGTGTTATACAGAGTGTTACAGTGAGGGTGTGTTATACAGAGTGTTACAGTGAGGGTGTGTTATACACCGAGTGTTACAGTGAGGGTGTGTTATACACAGAGTGTTACAGTGAGGGTGTGTTATACAGAGTGTTACAGTGAGGGTGTGTTATACACAGTGTGTTACAGTGAGGGTGTGTTATACAGAGAGTGTTACAGTGAGGGTGTGTTATACACAGAGTGTTACAGTGAGGGTGTGTTATCACAGAGATGTTACAGTGAGGGTGTGTTATACACAGAGTGTTACAGTGAGGGTGTGTTATACACAGAGTGTTACAGTGAGGGTGTGTTATACAGAGTGTTACAGTGAGGGTGTGTTATACAGAGTGTTACAGTGAGGGTGTGTTATACACAGTGTTACAGTGAGGGTGTGTTATACAGAGAGTGTTACAGTGAGGGTGTGTTATACAGAGAGTGTTACAGTGAGGGTGTGTTATACACAGTGTGTTACAGTGAGGGTGTGTTATACAGAGAGTGTTACAGTGAGGGTGTGTTATACAGAGAGTGTTACAGTGAGGGTGTGTTATACACAGAGTGTAACAGTGAGTGTGTGTTATACAGAGTGTTACAGTGAGGGTGTGTTATACACAGAGTGTTACAGTGAGGGTGTGTTATACACCGAGTGTTACAGTGAGGGTGTGTTCTACAACGAGTGTTACAATGAGAGTGTTTTATACAGAGAGTGTTAAAGTGAGGGTGTGTTACACAGAGAGTGTTACAGTGAGGGTGTGTTATACACCGAGTGTCACAGTGAGAGTGTGTTATACAGAGAGTGTTACAGAGAGGGTGTGTTATACAGAGAGTGTTACAGTGAGTGTGTGTTATACACAGTATTACAGAGAGGGTGTGTTATACACAGAGTGTTACAGTGAGGGTGTGTTATACACAGTGTGTTACAGTGATGGTGTGTTATACACAGAGTGTTACAGAGAGGGTGTGTTATACACAGTGTGTTACAGTGAGGGTGTGTTATACCCAGAGTGTTACAGTGAGGGTGTGTTATACAGAGAGTGTTACAGTGAGGGTGTGTTATACACAGAGTGTTACAGTGAGGGTGTGTTATACACAGTGTGTTACAGTGAGGGTGTGTTATACACAGAGTGTTACAGTGAGGGTGTGTTATACAGAGAGTGTTACAGTGAGGGTGTGTTATACACAGTGTGTTACAGTGAGGGTGTGTTATACACAGTGTGTTACAGTGAGGGTGTGTTATACACAGAGTGTTACAGTGAGGGTGTGTTATACACAGTGTGTTACAGTGAGGGTGTGTTATACACAGAGTGTTACAGAGAGGGTGTGTTATACACAGTGTGTTACAGTGAGGGTGTGTTATACACAGAGTGTTACAGTGAGGGTGTGTTATACAGAGAGTGTTACAGTGAGGGTGTGTTATACACAGTGTGTTACAGTGAGGGTGTGTTAAACACAGTGTGTTACAGTGAGGGTGTGTTATACACAGAGTGTTACAGTGAGAGTGTATTATACACAGAGTGTTACACTGAGGGTGTGTTTTACACAGAGTGTTACAGTGAGGGTGTGTTATACAGAGTGTTACAGTGAGGGTGTGTTATACACATTGTTACAGAGAGGATGTATTACACACAGAGTGTTACAGTGAGAGTGTGTTATACACAGAGTGTTACAGTGAGGGTAGTTGTACAGAGTGTTACAGTGATGGTGTGTAATACACAGTGTTACAGTGAGGTTGTGTTATACACAGTGTTACAGTGAGGGTGTGTTATGCAGAGTGTTACAGTGAGGGTGTGTTATACACAGAGTGTTACAGTGAGGGGTGTTATACACAGAGTGTTACCATGAGGGTGTGTTATACAGAGAGTGTTACAGTGAGGGTGTGTTATGCAGAGTGTTACAGTGAGGGTGTGTTATACACAGAGTGTTACAGTGCGGTTGTGTTATACAGAGAGTGTTACAGTGAGGGTGTGTTATACAGAGTGTTACAGTGAGGGTGTGTTATACACAGAGTGTTACAGTGAGGGTGTGTTTTACAGAGTGTTACAGTGAGGGTGTGTTATACACAGAGTGTTACAGTGAGGGTGTGTTATACACAGTGTGTACAGTGAGGGTGTGTTATACAGAGTGTTACAGTGAGGGTGTGTTATACAGAGAGTGTTACAGTGAGGGTGTGTTATACAGAGAGTGTTACAGTGAGGGTGTGTTATACACAGAGTGTTACAGTGAGGGTGTGTTATACAGAGTGTTACAGTGAGGGTGTGTTATACACAGAGTGTTACAGTGAGGGTGTGTTATACACAGTGTTACAGTGAGGGTGTGTTATACACAGTGTTACAGTGAGTGTGTGTTATACACAGAGTGTTACAGTGAGGGTGTGTTATACACAGAGTGTTACAGTGAGGGTGTGTTATACAGAGTGTTACAGTGAGGGTGTGTTATACACAGAGTGTTACAGTGAGGGTGTATTATACAGAGTGTTACAGTGAGGGTGTGTTATACACAGAGTGTTACAGTGAGGGTGTGTTATACACAGAGTGTTACAGTGAGGGTGTGTTATACACAGAGTGTTACAGTGAGGGTGTGTTATACACAGAGTGTTACAGTGAGGGTGTGTTATACACAGAGTGTTACAGTGAGGGTGTGTTATACACAGAGTGTTACAGTGAGGGTGTGTTATACACAGAGTGTTACAGTGAGGGTGTGTTATACACAGTGTTACAGTGAGGGTGTGTTATACACAGAGTGTTACAGTGAGGGTGTGTTATACAGAGTGTTACAGTGAGGGTGTGTTATACAGAGTGTTACAGTGAGGGTGTGTTATACACAGAGTGTTACAGTGAGGGTGTGTTATACACAGTGTTACAGTGAGGGTGTGTTATACACAGAGTGCTACAGTGAGGGTGTGTTATACACAGAGTGTTACAGTGAGGGTGTGTTATACACAGTGTTACAGTGAGGGTGTGTTATACACAGTGTTACAGTGAGGGTGTGTTATACACAGATTGCTACAGTGAGGGTGTGTTATACACAGAGTGTTACAGTGAGGTGTGTTATACACAGTGTTACAGTGAGGGTGTGTTATACACAGAGTGTTACAGTGAGGGTGTGTTATACACAGAGTGTTACAGTGAGTGTGTGTTATACAGAGTGTTACAGTGAGGGTGTGTTATACAGAGTGTTACAGTGAGGGTGTGTTATACACAGAGTGTTACAGTGAGGGTGTGTTATACACAGAGTGTTACAGTGAGGGTGTGTTATACACAGAGTGTTACAGTGAGGTGTGTTATACACAGAGTGTTACAGTGAGGGTGTGTTATACACAGAGTGTTACAGTGAGGGTGTGTTATACAGAGTGTTACAGTGAGGGTGTGTTATACACAGAGTGTTACAGTGAGGGTGTGTTATACACAGAGTGTTACAGTGAGGTGTGTTATACACAGAGTGTTACAGTGAGGGTGTGTTATACACAGAGTGTTACAGTGAGGGTGTGTTATACAGAGTGTTACAGTGAGGGTGTGTTATACACAGAGTGTTACAGTGAGGGTGTGTTATACAGCAGTGTTACAGTGAGGGTGTGTTATACACAGAGTGTTACAGTGAGGGTGTGTTATACACAGAGTGTTACAGTGAGGTGTGTTATACACAGAGTGTTACAGTGAGGGTGTGTTATACACAGAGTGTTACAGTGAGGGTGTGTTATACACAGAGTGTTACAGTGAGGGTGTGTTATACACGAGTGTTACAGTGAGGGTGTGTTATACACAGAGTGTTACAGTGAGGGTGTGTTATACACAGAGTGTTACAGTGAGGGTGTGTTATACACAGAGTGTTACAGTGAGGGTGTGTTATACAGAGTGTTACAGTGAGGGTGTGTTATACAGAGTGTTACAGTGAGGGTGTGTTATACAGAGTGTTACAGTGAGGGTGTGTTATACACAGAGTGTTACAGTGAGGGTGTGTTATACACAGAGTGTTACAGTGAGGGTGTGTTATACACAGAGTGTTACAGTGAGGGTGTGTTATACACAGAGTGTTACAGTGAGGTGTGTTATACACAGAGTGTTACAGTGAGGGTGTGTTATACACAGAGTGTTACAGTGAGGGTGTGTTATACAGAGTGTTACAGTGAGGGTGTGTTATACACAGTGTTACAGTGAGGGTGTGTTATACACAGAGTGTTACAGTGAGGGTGTGTTATACACAGAGTGTTACAGTGAGGGTGTGTTATACACAGAGTGTTACAGTGAGGGTGTGTTATACAGAGTGTTACAGTGAGGGTGTGTTATACACAGAGTGTTACAGTGAGGGTGTGTTATACACAGAGTGTTACAGTGAGGGTGTGTTATACACAGAGTGTTACAGTGAGGGTGTGTTATACACAGAGTGTTACAGTGAGGGTGTGTTATACACAGAGTGTTACAGTGAGGGTGTGTTATACACAGAGTGTTACAGTGAGGGTGTGTTATACACAGAGTGTTACAGTGAGGGTGTGTTATACACAGAGTGTTACAGTGAGGGTGTGTTATACACAGAGTGTTACAGTGAGGGTGTGTTATACAGAGTGTTACAGTGAGGGTGTGTTATACACAGAGTGTTACAGTGAGGGTGTGTTATACAGAGAGTGTTACAGTGAGGGTGTGTTATACAGAGTGTTACAGTGAGGGTGTGTTATACACAGAGTGTTACAGTGAGGGTGTGTTATACAGAGTGTTACAGTGAGGGTGTGTTATACACAGAGTGTTACAGTGAGGGTGTGTTATACACAGTGTTACAGTGAGGGTGTGTTATACAGAGAGTGTTACAGTGAGGGTGTGTTATACACAGAGTGTTACAGTGAGGGTGTGTTATACACAGAGTGTTACAGTGAGGTGTGTTATACAGAGAGTGTTACAGTGAGGGTGTGTTATACACAGAGTGTTACAGTGAGGTGTGTTATACACAGAGTGTTACAGTGAGGGTGTGTTATACAGAGTGTTACAGTGAGGGTGTGTTATACACAGAGTGTTACAGTGAGGGTGTGTTATACACAGTGTGTTACAGTGAGGGTGTGTTATACACAGAGTGTTACAGTGAGGGTGTGTTATACAGAGTGTTACAGTGAGGGTGTGTTATACACAGAGTGTTACAGTGAGGGTGTGTTATACAGAGAGTGTTACAGTGAGGGTGTGTTATACACAGAGTGTTACAGTGAGGGTGTGTTATACACAGAGTGTTACAGTGAGGGTGTGTTATACACAGAGTGTTACAGTGAGGGTGTGTTATACACAGTGTTACAGTGAGGGTGTGTTATACACAGAGTGTTACAGTGAGGGTGTGTTATACACAGAGTGTTACAGTGAGGGTGTGTTATACAGAGTGTTACAGTGAGGGTGTGTTATACACAGAGTGTTACAGTGAGGGTGTGTTATACAGAGAGTGTTACAGTGAGGGTGTGTTATACACAGTGTTACAGTGAGGGTGTGTTATACAGAGTGTTACAGTGAGGGTGTGTTATACACAGAGTGTTACAGTGAGGGTGTGTTATACACAGAGTGTTACAGTGAGGGTGTGTTATACACAGTGTTACAGTGAGGGTGTGTTATACACAGTTTTACAGTGAGGGTGTGTTATACACAGAGTGTTACAGTGAGGGTGTGTTATACACAGAGTGTTACAGTGAGTGTGTGTTATACAGAGTGTTACAGTGAGGGTGTGTTATACACAGAGTGTTACAGTGAGGGTGTGTTATACAAGAGTGTTACAGTGAGGGTGTGTTATACACAGAGTGTTACAGTGAGGGTGTGTTATACATAGTGTTACAGTGAGGGTGTGTTATACACAGAGTGTTACAGTGAGGTGTGTTATACACAGAGTGTTACAGTGAGGGTGTGTTATACACAGAGTGTTACAGTGAGGGTGTGTTATACACAGAGTGTTACAGTGAGGGTGTGTTTTACACAGAGTGTTACAGTGAGGGTGTGTTATACAGAGTGTTACAGTGAGGGTGTGTTATACACAGTGTTACAGTGAGGGTGTGTTATACACAGAGTGTTACAGTGAGGGTGTGTTATACACAGAGTGTTACAGTGAGGGTGTGTTATACACAGAGTGTTACAGTGAGGGTGTGTTATACAGAGTGTTACAGTGAGGGTGTGTTATACACAGATGTTACAGTGAGGGTGTGTTATACAGAGAGTGTTACAGTGAGGGTGTGTTATACACAGAGTGTTACAGTGAGGGTGTGTTATACACAGAGTGTTACAGTGAGGGTGTGTTATACACAGAGTGTTACAGTGAGGGTGTGTTATACACAGAGTGTTACAGTGAGGGTGTGTTATACACAGTGTTACAGTGAGGGTGTGTTATACACAGTGTTACAGTGAGGGTGTGTTATACACAGAGTGTTACAGTGAGGGTGTGTTATACAAGAGTGTTACAGTGAGGGTGTGTTATACAGAGTGTTACAGTGAGGGTGTGTTATACACAGTGTGTTACAGTGAGGGTGTGATATACAAGAGTGTTACAGTGAGGGTGTGTTATACACAGAGTGTTACAGTGAGGGTGTGTTATACAGAGTGTTACAGTGAGGGTGTGTTATACACAGAGTGTTACAGTGAGGGTGTGTTATACACAGAGTGTTACAGTGAGGGTGTGTTATACACAGAGTGTTACAGTGAGGGTGTGTTATACACAGAGTGTTACAGTGAGGGTGTGTTATACACAGAGTGTTACAGTGAGGGTGTGTTATACACAGAGTGTTACAGTGAGGGTGTGTTATACAGAGTGTTACAGTGAGGGTGTGTTATACACAGAGTGTTACAGTGAGGGTGTGTTATACACAGAGTGTTACAGTGAGGGTGTGTTATACACAGAGTGTTACAGTGAGGGTGTGTTATACACAGAGTGTTACAGTGAGGGTGTGTTATACACAGAGTGTTACAGTGAGGGTGTGTTATACACAGAGTGTTACAGTGAGGGTGTGTTATACACAGAGTGTTACAGTGAGGGTGTGTTATACACAGAGTGTTACAGTGAGGGTGTGTTATACACAGAGTGTTACAGTGAGGGTGTGTTATACACAGAGTGTTACAGTGAGGGTGTGTTATACACAGAGTGTTACAGTGAGGGTGTGTTATACACAGTGTTACAGTGAGGGTGTGTTATACACAGAGTGTTACAGTGAGGGTGTGTTATACACAGAGTGTTACAGTGAGGGTGTGTTATACAGAGTGTTACAGTGAGGGTGTGTTATACACAGAGTGTTACAGTGAGGGTGTGTTATACAGAGAGTGTTACAGTGAGGGTGTGTTATACACAGTGTTACAGTGAGGGTGTGTTATACACAGAGTGTTACAGTGAGGGTGTGTTATACACAGAGTGTTACAGTGAGGGTGTGTTATACACAGAGTGTTACAGTGAGGGTGTGTTATACACAGAGTGTTACAGTGAGGGTGTGTTATACACAGTGTTACAGTGAGGGTGTGTTATACACAGAGTGTTACAGTGAGGGTGTGTTATACACAGAGTGTTACAGTGAGGGTGTGTTATACACAGAGTGTTACAGTGAGGGTGTGTTATACACAGAGTGTTACAGTGAGGGTGTGTTATACAAAGTGTTACAGTGAGGGTGTGTTATACACAGAGTGTTACAGTGAGGGTGTGTTATACAGAGTGTTACAGTGAGGGTGTGTTATACACAGTGTTACAGTGAGGGTGTGTTATACACAGAGTGTTACAGTGAGGGTGTGTTATACACAGAGTGTTACAGTGAGGGTGTGTTATACACAGTGTTACAGTGAGGGTGTGTTATACACAGAGTGTTACAGTGAGGGTGTGTTATACACAGTGTTACAGTGAGGGTGTGTTATACACAGAGTGTTACAGTGAGGGTGTGTTATACAGAGTGTTACAGTGAGGGTGTGTTATACACAGAGTGTTACAGTGAGGGTGTGTTATACACAGAGTGTTACAGTGAGGGTGTGTTATACACAGAGTGTTACAGTGAGGGTGTGTTATACACAGTGTTACAGTGAGGGTGTGTTATACACAGAGTGTTACAGTGAGGGTGTGTTATACACAGTGTTACAGTGAGGGTGTGTTATACACAGAGTGTTACAGTGAGGGTGTGTTATACAGAGTGTTACAGTGAGGGTGTGTTATACACAGAGTGTTACAGTGAGGGTGTGTTATACAGACAGTGTTACAGTGAGGGTCTGTTATACAGAGTGTTACACTGAGGGTGTGTTATACACAGAGTGTTACAGTGAGGGTGTGTTATACACAGAGTGTTACAGTGAGGGTGTGTTATACACAGAGTGTTACAGTGAGGGTTGTTATACAGAGTGTTACAGTGAGGGTGTGTTATACACAGTGTATTACAGTGAGGGTGTGTTATACACAGAGTGTTACAGTGAGGGTGTGTTATACACAGTGTTACAGTGAGGGTGTGTTATACACAGTGTATTACAGTGAGGGTGTGTTATACACAGAGTGTTACAGTGAGGGTGTGTTATACAGAGAGTGTTACAGTGAGGGTGTGTTATACACAGAGTATTACAGTGAGGGTGTGTTATACAGAGAGTGTTACAGTGAAGGTGTGTTATACAGAGAGTATTACAGTGAGGGTGTGTTATACACAGAGTGTTACAGTGAGGTGTGTTATACAGAGTGTTACAGTGAGGGTGTGTTATACAGAGTGTTACAGTGAGGGTGTGTTATACACAGAGTGTTACAGTGAGGTTGTGTTATACAGAGTGTTACAGTGAGGGTGTGTTATACACAGAGTGTTACAGTGAGGGTGTGTTATACACAGAGTGTTACAGTGAGGGTGTGTTATACAGAGTGTTACAGTGAGGGTGTGTTATACACAGAGTGTTACAGTGAGGGTGTGTTATACAGAGTGTTACAGTGAGGGTGTGTTATACACAGAGTGTTACAGTGAGGGTGTGTTATACACAGTGTTACAGTGAGGGTGTGTTATACAGAGTGTTACAGTGAGGGTGTGTTATACACAGTGTTACAGCGAGGTGTGTTATACACAGAGTGTTACAGTGAGGGTGTGTTATACACAGAGTGTTACAGTGAGGGTGTGTTATACAGAGTGTTACAGTGAGGGTGTGTTATACACAGAGTGTTACAGTGAGGGTGTGTTATACACAGAGTGTTACAGTGAGGGTGTGTTATACAGAGTGTTACAGTGAGGGTGTGTTATACACGAGTGTTACAGTGAGGGTGTGTTATACACAGAGTGTTACAGTGAGGGTGTGTTATACAAGAGTGTAACAGTGAGGGTGTGTTATACAGAGAGTGTTACAGTGAGGGTGTGTTATACACAGTGTTACAGTGAGCGTGTGTTATACACAGAGTGTTACAGTGAGGGTGTGTTATACACAGAGTGTTACAGTGAGGGTGTGTTATACACAGAGTGTTACAGTGAGGGTGTGTTATACACAGAGTGTTACAGTGAGGGTGTGTTATACACAGAGTGTTACAGTGAGGGTGTGTTATACACAGAGTGTTACAGTGAGGTGTGTTATACACAGAGTGTTACAGTGAGGGTGTGTTATACACAGAGTGTTACAGTGAGGGTGTGTTATACACAGAGTGTTACAGTGAGGGTGTGTTATACAGAGAGTGTTACAGTGAGGGTGTGTTATACAGAGAGTGTTACAGTGAGTGTGTGTTATACAGAGTGTTACAGTGAGGGTGTGTTATACAGAGAGTGTTACAGTGAGGTGTGTTATACACAGAGTGTTACAGTGAGGGTGTGTTATACAGAGAGTGTTACAGTGAGGGTGTGTTATACACAGAGTGTTACAGTGAGGGTGTGTTATACAGAGAGTGTTACAGTGAGGGTGTGTTATACAGAGTGTTACAGTGAGGGTGTGTTATACACAGAGTGTTACAGTGAGGGTGTGTTATACACAGAGTGTTACAGTGAGGGTGTGTTATACAGAGAGTGTTACAGTGAGGGTGTGTTATACACAGAGTGTTACAGTGAGGGTGTGTTATACACAGAGTGTTACAGTGAGGGTGTGTTATACACAGAGTGTTACAGTGAGGGTGTGTTATACACAGAGTGTTACAGTGAGGGTGTGTTATACACAGAGTGTTACAGTGAGGTGTGTTATACAGAGAGTGTTACAGTGAGGGTGTGTTATACACAGTGTTACAGTGAGGGTGTGTTATACAGAGTGTTACAGTGAGGGTGTGTTATACACAGAGTGTTACAGTGAGGGTGTGTTATACACAGAGTGTTACAGTGAGGGTGTGTTATACACAGTGTTACAGTGAGGGTGTGTTATACACAGTGTTAAAGTGAGGGTGTGTTACACACAGAGTGTTACAGTCGAGGGTGTGTTATACACAGAGTGTTACAGTGAGTGTGTGTTATACAGAGTGTTACAGTGAGGGTGTGTTATACACAGAGTGTTACAGTGAGGGTGTGTTATACAAAGTGTTACAGTGAGGGTGTGTTAT
Source organism: Squalus acanthias (assembly GCA_030390025.1). NCBI lineage: Eukaryota > Metazoa > Chordata > Chondrichthyes > Squaliformes > Squalidae > Squalus > Squalus acanthias. The sequence continues at coordinate 599,505 of JASTWF010000078.1, forward strand.
ACACAGAGAGTTACAGTGAGGGTGTGTTATACATAGTGTTACAGTGAGGGTGTGTTATACACACAGTGTTACAGTGAGAGTGTGTTATACACAGAGTGTTAAAGTGAGGGTGTGTTATACACAGAGTGTTACAGTGAGAGTGTATTATACACAGATTGTTACACTGAGGGTGTGTTTTACACAGAGTGTTACAGTGAGGGTGTGTTTTTCAGAGTGTTACAGTGAGTGTGTGTTATACACAGTATTACAGAGAGGGTGTGTTATACACAGAGTGTTACAGTGAGAGTGTATTATACACAGATTGTTACACTGAGGGTGTGTTTTACACAGAGTGTTACAGTGAGGGTGTGTTATACAGAGTGTTACAGTGAGGGTGTGTTATACACTGTGTTACAGAGAGGGTGTTTTATACACAGAGTGTTACAGTGAGAGTGTATTATACACAGAGTGTTACACTGAGGGTGTGTTATACACAGAGTGTTACAGTGAGGCTGTGTTGTACAGAGTGTTACAGTGATGGTGTGTAATACACAGTGTTACAGTGAGGTTGTGTTATACACAGTGTTACAGTGAGGGTGTGTTATACAGAGTGTTACAGTGAGTGGTGTTATACACAGAGTGTTACAGTGAGGGTGTGTTATACAGAGAGTGTTACAGTGAGTGGTGTTATACACAGAGTGTTACAGTGAGGGTGTGTTATACACAGAGTGTTACAGTGAGTGGTGTTATACACAGAGTGTTACAGTGAGGGTGTGTTATACAGAGAGTGTTACAGTGAGGGTGTGTTATGCAGTGTGTTACAGTGAGGGTGTGTTATACACAGAGTGTTACAGTGCGGTTGTGTTATACAGAGAGTGTTACAGTGAGGGTGTGTTATGCAGAGTGTTACAGTGAGGGTGTGTTATACACATAGTGTTACAGTGAGGGTGTGTTATACAGAGTGTTACAGTGAGGGTGTGTTATACACAGAGTGTTACAGTGAGGGTGTGTTATACACAGTGTTACAGTGAGGGTGTGTTTTACAGAGAGTGTTACAGTGAGGGTGTGTTATACACAGAGTGTTACAGTGAGGGTGTGTTATACACAGAGTGTTACAGTGAGGGTGTGTTATACAGAGAGTGTTACAGTGAGGGTGTGTTATGCAGAGTGTTACAGTGAGGGTGTGTTATACAGAGAGTGTTACAGTGAAGGTGTGTTATACAGAGAGTATTACAGTGAGGGTGTGTTATACACAGAGTGTTACAGTGAGGGTGTGTTATACACAGTGTGTTACAGTGAGGGTGTGTTATACACAGAGTGTTACAGTGAGTGTGTGTTATACAGAGTGTTACAGTGAGGGTGTGTTATACACAGAGTGTTACAGTGAGGGTGTGTTATACAAATTTTTACAGTCAGGGTGTGTTATACACAGAGTGTTACAGTGAGGGTGTGTTATACACAGATTGCTACAGTGAGGCTGTGTAATACACAGAGTGTTACAGTGAGGGTGTGTTATACACAGTGTTACAGTGAGGGTGTGTTATACACAGAGTGTTACAGTGAGGGTGTGTTATACACAGAGTGTAACAGTGAGTGTGTGTTATACAGAGTGTTACAGTGAGGGTGTGTTATACACAGAATGTTACAGTGAGGGTGTGTTATACAGAGATTGTTACAGTGAGGGTGTGTTATACACAGTGTTACAGAGAGGGTGTGTTATACAGAGTGTTACAGTGAGGGTGTGTTATACACAGAGTGTTACAGTGAGGGTGAGTTATACACAGAGTGTTACAGTGAGGGTGTGTTATACACAGTGTCACAGTGAGGGTGTGTTATACACAGTTTTAAAGTGAGGGTGTGTTACACACAGAGTGTTACATCGAGGGTGTGTTATACACAGAGTGTTACAGTGAGTGTGTGTTATACAGTGTGTTACAGTGAGGGTGTGTTATACACAGAGTGTTACAGTGAGGGTGTGTTATACAAAGTGTTACAGTGAGGGTGTGTTATACACAGAGAGTTACAGTGAGGGTGTGTTATACATAGTGTTACAGTGAGGGTGTGTTATACACACAGTGTTACAGTGAGAGTGTGTTATACACAGAGTGTTAAAGTGAGGGTGTGTTATACACAGAGTGTTACAGTGAGGGTGTGTTATACACATTTTTACAGTCAGGGTGTGTTATACACAGAGTGTTACAGTGAGGGTGTGTTATACACAGTGTTAAAGTGAGGGTGTGTTATACACAGAGTGTTACAGTGAGGGTGTGTTATGCAGAGTGTTACAGTGAGGGTGTTTTATACAGAGTGTTACAGTAAGGGTGTGTTATGCAGAGTGTTACAGTGAGGGTCTGTTATACAGAGTGTTACAGTGAGGGTGTGTTATACACAGTGTATTACAGTGAGGGTGTGTTATACACAGAGTGTTACAGTGAGGGTGTGTTATACGCAGAGTGTTACAGTGAGGGTCTGTTATACAGAATGTTACAGTGAGGGTGTGTTATACACAGTGTATTACAGTGAGGGTGTGTTATACACAGAGTGTTACAGTGAGGGTGTGTTATACACAGTGTTACAGTGAGGGTGTGTTATACACAGTGTATTACAGTGAGGGTGTGGTATACACAGAGTGTTACAGTGAGGGTGTGTTATACAGAGAGTGTTACAGTGAGGGTGTGTTATACACAGAGTATTACAGTGAGGGTGTGTTATACAGAGAGTGTTACAGTGAAGGTGTGTTATTCAGAGAGTATTACAGTGAGGGTGTGTTATACACAGAGTATCACAGTGAGGGTGTGTTATGCAGAGTGTTACAGTGAGGGTGTGTTATACAGAGTGTTACAGTGAGGGTGTGTTATACACAGTGTGTTACAGTGAGATTGTGTTATACAGAGGGTGTTACGGTGAGTGTGTGTTACAGAGAGTGTTACATTGAGGGAGTGTTATGCACAGAGTGTTATAGTGAGGGTGTGTTATACACAGCGTTACAGTGAGGGTGTGTTACACAAAGAGTGTTACAGTGAGGGTGTGTTATACAGAGTGTGTTACAGTGAGGGAGTGTTATACACAGAGTGTTACAGTGAGGGTGTGTTATACACAATGTTACAGTGAGGGTGTGTTAGACAGAGTGTTACACTGAGGGTGTGTTATATACACTGTTCCAGTGAGGGTGTGTTTTACAGAGAATCTTACAGTGAGGGTGTGTTATGCACAGAGTGTTACAGTGAGGGTGTGTTATCCAGAGAGTGTTACAGTGAGGTTGTGTTATACACAGAGTGTTACAGTGAGTGTGTGTTTTTCACAGAGTGTTACAGTGCGGGTGTGTTATACAGAGTGTAACAGTGAGGGTGTGTTCTACACAGTGTTACAGTGAGGGTGTGTTTTACAGAGAGTGTTACCGTGTGAGTGTGTTATAAATAGAGTGATAGAGTGAGGGTGTGTTATATACAGAGAGTGTTACAGTGAGGGTGTGTTATACACAGTGTTACATTGAGGATGTGTTATACACAGAGTGTTACAGTGAGGGTGAGTTATACACAGAGTGTTAAAATGAGGGTGTGTTATACACAGAGTGTTACAGTGAGGGTGTGTTATACACAGAGTGTTACAGTGAGGGTGTGTTATACAGAGAGTGTTACAGTGAGGGTGTGTTATACACAGTGTACAGTGACGGTGTGTTATGCACAGTGTTACAGTGAGGGTGTGTTATACAGAGTGTTACAGTGAGGGTGTGTTATACACAGTGTTACAGTGAGGGTGTGTTATACAGAGAGTGTTACAGTTTGGGTCTGTTATACAGAGTGTGTTACAGTGAGTGTGTGTTATACAGATCATTACAGTGAGGGTGTGTTGTACAGAGAGTGTTACAGTGAGCGTGTGTTATACACAGAGTGTTACAGTGAGGGTGTGTTATACAGAGATTGTTACTGTGAGGGTGTGTTATACAGAGAGTGTTACAGTGAGTGTTTGTTATACAGAGAGTGTTACTGTGAGGGTGTGTTATACAGAGATTGTTACAGTGAGCATGTGTTATACACAGATTGTTACAGTGAGTGGTGTTATACACAGAGTGTTACAGTGAGGGTGTGTTATCCAGAGAGTGTTACAGTGAGGTTGTGTTATACACAGAGTGTTACAGTGAGGGTGTGTTATACACAGAGTGTTACAGTGAGGGTGTGTTATACACAGAGTGTTACAGTGAGGGTGTGTTATACACAGAGTGTGTTACAGTGAGGGTGTGTTATACACAGAGTGTTACAGTGAGGATGTGTTATACACAGGTTTCCAGTGAGGATGTGTTATACACAGATTGTTACAGTGAGGATGTGTTATACAGAGAGTGTTACAGTGAGGATGTGTTATAGACAGCGTGCTACAGTGTGAGTGTGTTATACACAGTGTGTTAATGTGAGTGTGTGTTATACACAGAGTGTTACAGTGAGGGTGTGTTATACCAAGAGTGTTACAGTGAGGGTGTGTTACATACAGAGATTGTTGCAGTGAGTGTGTGTTATACACATAGAGTGTTACAGTGAGGGTGTGTTATACACAGATTGTTACAGTGAGGGTGTGTTATACACAGAGTGTTACAGTGAGGGTGTGTTATACAGAGTGTTACAGTGAGTGTGTGTTATACACAGAGTGTTACAGTGCGGGTGTGTTATACACAATGTTACAGTGAGGGTGTGTTAGACAGAGTGTTACACTGAGGGTGTGTTATATACACTGTTCCAGTGAGGGTGTGTTTTACAGAGAATCTTACAGTGAGGGTGTGTTATGCACAGAGTGTTACAGTGAGGGTGTGTTATCCAGAGAGTGTTACAGTGAGGTTGTGTTATACACAGAGTGTTACAGTGAGTGTGTGTTATACACAGAGTGTCACAGTGCGGGTGTGTTATACAGAGTGTAACAGTGAGGGTGTGTTATACACAGTGTTACAGTGAGGGTGTGTTTTACAGAGAGTGTTACCGTGTGAGTGTGTTATAAAGAGAGTGATAGAGTGAGGGTGTGTTATATACAGAGAGTGTTACAGTGAGGGTGTGTTATACACAGTGTTACATTGAGGATGTGTTATACACAGAGTGTTACAGTGAGGGTGTGTTATACAGAGAGTGTTACAGTGAGGGTGTGTTATACACAGTGTACAGTGACGGTGTGTTATGCACAGTGTTACAGTGAGGGTGTGTTATACAGAGTGTTACAGTGAGGGTGTGTTATACACAGTGTTACAGTTAGGGTGTGTTATACAGAGAGTGTTACAGTTTGGGTCTGTTATACAGAGTGTGTTACAGTGAGTGTGTGTTATACAGATCGTTACAGTGAGGGTGTGTTGTACAGAGAGTGTTACAGTGAGGGTGTGTTATACAGAGAGTGTTACAGTGAGTGTTTGTTATACAGAGAGTGTTACTGTGAGGGTGTGTTATACAGAGATTGTTACAGTGAGCATGTGTTATACACAGATTGTTACAGTGAGGGTGTGTTATACAGAGAGTGTTACAGTGAGTGTTTGTTATACAGAGAGTGTTACTGTGAGGGTGTATTATACAGAGAGTGTTACAGTGAGGGTGTGTTATATACAGAGTGTTACAGTGAGGGTGTGTTATACAGAGAGTGTTACAGTGAGTGTTTGTTATACAGAGAGTGTTACAGTGAGGGAGTGTTATACAGAGCGTTACAGTGAGGGTGTTTTATACACAGATTGTTACAGTGAGGGTGTGTTATACAGAGAGTGTTACAGTGAGGGTGTGTTATACACAGAGTGTTACAGTGACGGTGTGTTATACAGAGAGTGTTACGGAGTGCAGATCGGAACAGAGTGTTAAGCTGCGAGTTGAGTGAGTGAGTGAGAGGGTGAGGGGAGGGAGGTGTTCCTTTCTTTTGCTATCTTTGTCAGTCTCCAGGAGAGCAGGAGCTAAGAAGCTGCACCGGAGTGGACAGAGAACCAGCGGGAGCTCGGCTCTGTGACACCCCCCAACGACATTTGGAGAAAAATAAAAGTGACATCAGAGGGGAAAGGGTAAGTGATTGGTTGGTGAGTATTTTGCTCACTTCCCTTATCTTTTAAAGCCCAGGAAATTTATTAGTAATTGTAAGGTTTCATTAGTACTAGTTTACTAGCTGTAATAAATCTTATTAGGTGTAGTAGGATTTGTTAATTATTAATTGATAAAAATAAATTAATTAAGACTCAGTAAAGATGGCAGGGCAGGTGATGTGTTGCGACTGCAGTATGTGGGAGCTCCTGGACGTCAGTGTGATCCAGGACGAACACGTCTGCGGTAAGTGTCTGCGTCTCGAGGAGCTTCTGCTCAGAGTTGATGAGCTGGAGGCCGAGCTGCGGACACTGCGATGCATCAGGGAGGGGGAAAGTTACCTGGACACTTTATTCCAGGAGGCAGTCACGCCCCTGAGGATAGCGTCTTCTGATTTGGTCAGTGGTCAGGGACAGGAGGATGTGACTCCACATACTGCAGTCGCCCTGCCATCTTTATTGAGTCTTAATTTATTTATTTTTATTCATTAATAATTAACAAATCCTACTACACCTAATAAGATTTATTACTGCTAGTAAACTAGTACTAATGAAACCTTACAATTACTAATAAATTTCCTGAGGGAGGTATGGGGACCCAGGAGGTGGACGAGCCTCAGCCTTTGCAATTGTCCAACAGGTTTGAGGTTTTTGCGGCCTGTATGGATGAAAGCGGTGGCTGCAGGGTGGATGAGCAAACTGACCATGGCACCGAGGTACAGGAAGCCATTCAAGCGGGGGGAGTTAATAGGAATGTAGTGGTGATTGGGGACAGCATAGTCAGGGGGATAGATACAGTTCTCTGCGGCCAAGAGCGAGAGTCCAGACGGCTGTGTTGCCTGCCCGGTGCCAGGGTTCGGGATATCTGCTCTGGGCTGGAGAGGAACTTGCAGTGGGAGGGGGAGGAGCCACTGGTTGTGGTCCATGTAGGTACCAACGACACAGTTAGAACTAGCAAAGAGGTTCTGCTGAGAGAGTTTGAGCAGTTCGGGGCTAAATTAAAAAGCAGAACCTCAAGGGTAATAATGTCTGCATTATTACCTGAGCCACGAGCAAATTGGCATAGGGTGAATAAAATTAGAGAGATGAATGCGTGGCTTAAAGACTGGTGTGGGAGAAATGGGTTTCAATTCCTGGGGCACTGGCACCAGTACTGGGGAAAGTGGGATCTGTATCGTTGGGACGGTCTTCACCTGAACCGTGCTGGGACCAGTATTCTGACGAGTCATATAACTAGGGCGGTAGAGAGGGCTTTAAACTAAATATTGGGGGCATGGGATCAAATTTGGGAAGATGTGGTAATTCAAAGATTAGAGACAAGGCAATAGAGAAAGGTATTAATATGGGAAATGATAAACAGACCGTGACAAGAAGGGATAGAGAGTACAAATCTAAGAGTAAATCAACAGATAAGGCTAGAGGTTACAAAAATAATAAAAGGACAAAACTAAAGGCTCTGCATCTGAATGCACGTAGCATTCGAAACAAAACAGATGAACTGATAGCGCAAATAGAAATAAATAAATATGATCTGATAGCCATTACAGAAACATGGCTACAGGATGACATAGATTGGGACCTGAATATTGAAGGGTACATGACATTTAGGAAGGACAGGAAGGTGGGAAAAGGTGGAGGGGTGGCTCTGTTAATTAATGATGGTATTAGCACAATAGAGAGGGATGACCTAAGTTCAGGAAACCAGGATGTAGAAGCGGTTTGGGTAGAGATGAGAAATAATAAAGGCAAGAAGTCACTTGTGGGAGTGGTGTACAGGCCCCCTAACAGTAACCACATGGTAGGATGGAGTATAAAGGAAGAAATAATGGGAGCTTGTCAGAAGGGTACGGCAATAATCATGGGAGATTTTAATCTGCATATAGACTGGAAAAATCAGATGGGCAAAGGTAGCATAGATGAGGAGTTCATGGAATGTTTTCGGGATAGTTTCTTACAACAGCTCATTCTGGAGCCAACCAGAGAGCAGGCTATACTAGACCTGGTATTGTGCAACGAGATAGGATTAATTAATGACCTCACAGTGAAGGCGCCCCTAGGTAGCAGCAATCATAATATGATTGAATTTTACATTCAGTTTGAGAGAGAGAAGAGTGGGTCCAAGACTAGTATTTTAAACTTAAATAAGGGCAATTATGAGGGCATGAAAGCAGAGCTAGCTAAAGTGAACTGGCAAATTAGGTTAAGGGATCGGTCAATAGAGTTGCAGTGGCAGACATTTAAGGGGATATTTCAAAATACACAGAATATATACATTCCAACAAGAAAGAAAAATTCCAAGGGGAGGACCCACCATCCGTGGTTAACTAAAAAAGTTAAAGATAGTATTAAACTTAAAGAAAAAGCATATAATTGCGCAAAGATGGGTGGCAGGTCAGAAGATTGGACAGAATATAAAAAACAGCAAAGAATGACTAAAAGATTAATGAGAGAAAAATTAGAGTGTGAGAGAAAGCTAGCTAGAAATATAAAAGAGTTTCTATAGATATTTTAAAAAGAAGAGTTAACAAAGTGAGCGTTGGTCCCATAAAAAGTGAGTCTGGGGAATTAATAATGGAAAATAAGGAGATGGCAGTTGAATTGAACAGGTATTTTGCATCGGTCTTCACAATAGAGGATACAAGTAACATCCCAGAAATAGCTGTAAATCAGGAAATGGAAGGGAGGGAGGAACTCAAGAAAATTATAATCACCAGGGAAGTGGTACTGAGCAAATTGTTGGAGCTGCGGGCTGACAAGTCCCTGGGTCCTGATGGACTTCATCCTAGGGTCTTAAAAGAAGTGGCTAGTGAGATAGTTGATGCGTAGGTTTTAATTTTCCAAAATTCCCTAGATTTGGAGAAGGTTCCATTAGATTGGAAAATAGCGAATGTAACTCCTTTATTCAAAAAGGGAGGGAAACAGAAAGCAGGAAACTACAGGCCAGTTAGCTTAACATCTGTCATAGGGAAGATGTTAGAAGCTATTATTAAAGACGTTATAGCAGGGCACTTAGAAAAGTTCAAAGTAATCAGGCAGAGTCAACATGGTTTTGTGCAAAGGAAATCATGTTAAACCAATTTATTGGAGTTCTTTGAGGAAGTAACATGTGTTGTGGATAAAGGGGAAACGGTGGATGTACTGTACTTAGATTTCCAGAAGGCATTTGATAAGGTGCCACATCAAAGGTTATTGCGGAAAATAAAAGCTCATGGTGTAGGGGGTAACATATTGGCATGGATAGAAGATTGGCAAGCTAACAGGAAACAGAGAGTAGGCATAAATGGGTCATTTTCTGATTGGCAAGATGTAACGAGTGGTGTGCCACAGGGATCAGTGCTGGGGCCTCAACATTTTACAATTTATATAAATGACTTGGATGAAGGGACCGAAGGTATGGTTGCTAAATTTGCTGATGACACAAAGATAGGTAGGAAAGTAAATTGTGAAGAGGACATAAGGAGGCTACAAAGGGATATAGATAAGCTAAGTGAGTGGGCAAAGATCTGGCAAATGGAGTATAATGTGGGAAAAAGTGAAGTTGTCCATTTTGGCAGGAAGAATAAAAAAGAAGCATATTATCTAAATGGTGAGAGATTGCAGAGCTCTGAGACGCAGAGGTATCTGGGTGTCCTAGTGCATGAATCGCAAAAGGTTACAATGCAGGTACAGCAAGTAATTAGGAAAGCTAATAGAATGTTTTTGTTTATTGCGAGGGGAATTGAATACAAAAGTAGGGAGGTTATGTTTCAGTTACACACAGTTTCACAGTGAGAGTGTGTTATACAGAGAGTGTTACAGTGAGTGTGTATGATACACAGTGTTACAGTGAGGGTGTGTTATAGACAGTGTTAAAGTGAGGGTGTGTTATACACAGATTGCTACAGTGAGGGTGTGTTATACACAGAGTGTTACAGTGAGGGTGTGTTATACACAGTGTTACAGTGAAGGTGTGTTATACACAGAGTGCTACAGTGAGGGTGTGTTATACACAGAGTGTTACAGTGAGGGTGTGTTACACACAGTGTTACAGTGAGGGTGTGTTCTACACAGTGTTAAAGTGAGGGTGTGTTATACACAGATTGCTACAGTGAGGCTGTATAATACACAGAGTGTTACAGTGAGGGTGTGTTATACACAGTGTTACAGTGAGGGTGTGTTATACACAGAGTGTTACAGTGAGGTTGTGTTATACACAGTGTCACAGTGAGGGTGTGTTATACACAGAGTGTTACAGTGAGGGTGTGTTATACACAGAGTGTAACAGTGAGTGTGTGTTATAGAAACATAGAAACATAGAATCTAGGAGCAGGAGTAGGCCATTCGGCCCGTCGAGCCTGCTCCGCCATTCAATACGATCATGGCTGATCATCCAAATCCAGTACCCTGTTCCTGCTTTAATCCCCACAGTACACATATCCCACCCTACCCCCGGAACCCCACGTATTTAATTCCCCCTAACATATCCCATCCTATCCCCATAACCCCACATATTTAATCCCCCTAACACTAAGGGTCAATTTATCATAGCCAAATCAACCTAACCCACACATTTTTGGACTGTGGGAGGAAACCGGAGCACCCGGAGGAAACCCACGCAGACACGGGGAGAATGTGCAAACTCCACACAGACAATCACCCGAGGTCAGATTCGAACCCGGGTCTCTGGCGCTGTGAGGCACCAGTGCTAACCACTATGTCACCGTGTTATTATGTTCTTAAATCGTGTTTGATAAATCTGTTAGAGCTTTTTGAGGTTGTAACTAGCAGAATAGATAAGGGGGAACCAGTGGATGTAGTGCATTTGGATTTTCAGAAGGCATTCAATAAGGTGTCACACAAGAGGTTATTGAACAAAATTAGGGCTCATGGGATTGGGGGTAATATACTAGCATGGATTGAGGATTGGTTAACGGACAGAAAACCGAGAGTAGGAATAAACGGGTCATTCTCGGGTTGGCAGAGTGCTACAGTGAGGGTGTGTTATATACAGAGTGTTACAGTGAGGGTGTGTTATACAGAGTGTTAAAGTGAGGGTGTGTTATACACAGAATGTTACAGTGAGGGTGTGTTATGCACAGTGTTACAGAGAGGGTGTGTTATACACAGAGTGTTACAGTGAGAGTGTATTATACACAGAGTGTTACACTGAGGGTGTGTTTTACACAGAGTGTTACAGTGAGGGTGTGTTATACAGAGTGTTACAGTGAGGGTGTGTTATACACAGAGTGTTACAGTGAGGGTGTGTTATACACAGTGTTACAGTGAAGGTGTGTTATACACAGAGTGCTACAGTGAGGGTGTGTTATACACAGAGTGTTACAGTGATGGTGTGTTATACACAGTGTTACAGTGAGGGTGTGTTCTACACAGTGTTAAAGTGAGGGTGTGTTATACACAGATTGCTACAGTGAGGCTGTGTAATACACAGAGTGTTACAGTGAGGGTGTGTTATACACAGTGTTACAGTGAGGGTGTGTTATACACAGAGTGTTACAGTGAGGTTGTGTTATACACAGTGTTACAGTGAGGGTGTGTTATACACATTGTTACAGTGAGGTTGTGTTATACACAGTGTCACAGTGAGGGTGTGTTATACAGAGTGTTACAGTGAGGGTGTGTTATACACATTGTTACAGAGAGGGTGTGTTATACACAGAGTGTTACAGTGAGGGTGTGTTATACAGAGTGTTACAGTGAGGGTGTGTTATACACATTGTTACAGAGAGGGTGTGTTATACACAGAGTGTTACAGTGAGAGTGTATTATACACAGAGTGTTACACTGAGGGTGTGTTATACACAGAGTGTTACAGTGAGGGTAGTTGTACAGAGTGTTACAGTGATGGTGTGTAATACACAGTGTTACAGTGAGGTTGTGTTATACACAGTGTTACAGTGAGGGTGTGTTATGCAGAGTGTTACAGTGAGGGTGTGTTATACACAGAGTGTTACAGTGGGGGGTGTTATACACAGAGTGTTACCATGAGGGTGTGTTATACAGAGAGTGTTACAGTGAGGGTGTGTTATGCAGAGTGTTACAGTGAGGGTGTGTTATACACAGAGTGTTACAGTGACGGTGTGTTAAACACAGTGGGTGTCAGTGAGTGTGTGTTATACAGAGAGTGTTACAGTGAGGGTGTGTTATACACAGAGTATTACAGTGAAGGTGTGTTATGCAGAGAGTGTTACAGTGAGTGTGTTTATACACACAGTGTTACAGTGAGGGTGTGTTATAGACAGTGTTACAGTGAGGGTGTGTTATACAGAGAGTGTTACAGTGAGGGTGTGTTATACACAGAGTGTTACAGTGAGGGTGTGTTATGCAGAGAGTGTTACAGTGAGTGTGTTTATACACACAGTGTTACAGTGAGGGTGTGTTATACAGAGAGTGTTACAGTGAGGATGTGTTATTCAGAGAGTGTTACAGTGAGGGTGTGTTATACACAGTGTTACTGTGAGGGTGTGTTATACACAGAGTGTTACAGTGAGGGTGTGTTATGCAGAGAGTGTTACAGTGAGTGTGTGTTATGCACAGTTTTACAGTGAGTGTGTGTTATGAACAGTGTTACAGTGAGGGTGTGTTACACAGAGTGTTACAGTGAGTGTGTTATACACAGAGTTGTACAGTGAGGGTGGGTTATACAAAGAGTGTTACAGTGAGTGTGTGTTATGAACAGTGTTACAGTGAGTGTGTGTTATACACAGTGTTACAGTGAGGGTGTGTTATACAGAGTGTTACAGTGAGGGTGTGTTATACACAGAGTGTTACAGTGAGGGTGTGTTATACACAGTGTTACAGTAATGTGTGTTATACAGAGTGTGTTACAGTGAGGGTGTGTTATACACACAGTGTTACAGTGAGGGTGTGTTATACACAGTGTTACAGTGAGGGTGTGTTATACAGAGAGTTACAGTGAGTGTGTGTTATGAACAGTGTTACAGTGAGGGTGTGTTATACAGAGTGTTACAGTGAGTGTGTTATACACAGAGTGTTACAGTGAGTGTGTGTTATACACAGTGTTACAGTGAGGGTGTGTTATACACAGTGTGTTACAGTGACGGTGTGTTATACACAGTGTTACAGTGAGGGTGTGTTATGCAGAGTATTACCGTGAGGGTGGGTTATACAAAGAGTGTTACAGTGAGTGTGTGTTATGAACAGTGTTACAGTGAGGGTGTGTTATACAGAGATTGTTACAGTGAGTGTGTTTTACAGAGAGTGTTACAGTGAGGGTGTGTTTTTCAGAGAGTGTTACAGTGAGTGTGTGTTATACACTGTGTTACAGTGAGGGTGTGTTATACAGAGTGTTACAGTGAGGGTGTGTTATACAGAGTGTTACAGTGAGGGTGTGTTATACACAGAGTGTTACAGTGAGGGTGTGTTATACAAAGAGTGTTACAGTGAGGGTGTGTTATACACAGTGTTACAGTAATGTGTGTTATACAGAGTGTGTTACAGTGAGGGTGTGTTATACACACAGTGTTACAGTGAGGGTGTGTTATACACAGTGTTACAGTGAGGGTGTGTTATACAGAGTGTGTTACAGTGAGGGTGTGTTTTACAGAGAGTGTTACATTGAGGATACGTTATACAGAGAGTGTTACAGTGAGGGTGTGTTATACAGAGAGTGTTACAGTGAGGGTGTGTTAGACACAGAGTGTTACAGTGAGGGTGTGTTATACACAGTGTGTTACAGTGTGGGTGTGTTATACACAGTGTTACAGTGAGGGTGTGTTATACAGTGTTACAGTGAGGGTGTGTTATACAGAGAATGTTACAGTGAGTGTGTGTTATACACAGATTGTTACAGTGAGTTTGTGTTATGAACAGTGTTACAGTGAGTGTGTGTTTTACAGAGAGTGTTACATTGAGGGTGTGTTATACAGAGTGTTACAGTGAGTGTGTGTTATACAGAGAGTGTTACAGTGAGTGTGTGTTATACACAGAGTGTTACAGTGAGTGTGTGTTATGCACAGTGTTACAGTGAGTGTGTTATACACAGTGTGTTACAGTGAGTGTCTTTTATGAACAGTGTTACAGTGAGTGTGTGTTATACACAGAGTGTTACAGTGAGTGTGTGTTATGCACAGTGTTACAGTGAGTGTGTTATACACAGTGTGTTACAGTGAGTGTCTTTTATGAACAGTGTTACAGTGAGGGTGTGTTATACAGAGAGTGTTACAATGAGGGTGTGTTATACACAGTGTTACAGTGAGTGTGTGTTTTACAGAGAGTGTTGCAGTGAGGGTGTGTTATACATTGAGTGTTACAGTGAGTGTGTGTTATACAGAGAGTGTTACAGTGAGGGTGTGTTATACTGCGTGTTACAGTGAGGGTGTGTTATGCACAGAGGGGGAAAAATTAGGTCGCGCCCCATTTGGGGCGCAAATATCATCTGGACGCAAATATTAGCGCCTGGCGCTAATTATCGGCACTGACTGGAAACTTCACTTTTACCGTCCCGGGAGGTGAGTGGAGCGCTAAATCAGGCGCTGCACACCTGTCTTAAGGCGCAAAGGCCAAGGAGTGAGGCGCTACCTCAGAGCGCTGGCGAAGCTCATGTAATGTCAGTCAGCAATGGAACACACACACAATGGCACGGGCCAGTTCTTAAAGGGGATGGTTAATCTTGCTTTCCATCCACATCCTGTTCATTGCAGCCTTGAATCTCGGCCTGGAGAGACTTGCACATCAAATGTGCTGGAAAGAACAATGGAGAGTACCAGGCAAAGAGCTCAGAGTGCAGCTCCCACAGTCTCTGCTAAATCGATACAAGGAATGGCAAATCAAAATGAACCTGCAAAGTGCTGCTCAGTACCCAAAACTCCTTCACACAACGTTGAATCTCTCCAGAAGTCTCTCCCTCTCTCTCTCAGAATGCGTAGTTCAAAAATGCCACCAACAATAAAAGACAGGAAGAGGCCCCCTTTAAATAGCGCCCCCCCCAGCCCCACAGCGATTGATAGCGTTCCAGTCTTCTGGTCGTTGGATGCGCCAGGAGGTAAGGCAGGGGGCGCCACTCAATTTCCGCTCCGGGGCGCCACAAGGGCGTTGCACCATGGAATGACGTCACAATCTGCGCGCGCAGGTGGTCGCAGCGGTAAAGTTTAGCGCCGCCGCACAATCTCTAGTTAAGTTCCCGAGCGGCGCAAACATCGCTGCGCCCGGACGTTAGCGGCTTTGCGCCCCATTAGCGCCCTCTTCAGGCGCTAACGGGAGGCGCAACCAACTGAATTTTTACCGCAGAGTGTTACAGTGAGGGTGTGTTATACACAGGGTGTTACAGTGAGGGTGTGTTATACACAGGGTGTTACAGTGAGGGTGTGTTATACACAGTGTTACAGTGAGTCTGTGTTATACACAGATAGTGTTACAGTGAGGGTGTGTTATGCACAGTGTTACAGTGAGGGTGTGTTATACAGAGAGTGCTACAGTGAGGGTTGTGTTATACAGTGAGTGTTACAGTGAGGGTGTGTTATACACAGAGTGTTACAGTGAGGGTGTGTTATACAGAGAGTGCTACAGTGAGGGTTGTGTTATACAGTGAGTGTTACAGTGAGGGTGTATTATACACAGTGTTACAGTGAATTTGTGTTATACATCGTGTTACAATGGGAGAGTTATATAGAGAGTGTTAGTGAGTGTGTGTTATAGAGAGAGTATTACAGTGAGGGTGTGTTATACAGAGAGTGTTACAGTGAGGGTGTGTTATGCAGCGAGTGTTACAGTGAGGGTGTGTTATACACAGAGTGTTACAGTGCGAGTGTGTTATACACAGTGTTACAGTGAGGGTGTGTTAAACACTGTTACATTGAGGGTGTGTTATACACAGTGTTACAGTGAGGGTGTGTTATACAGAGTGTTACAGTGAGGGTGTGTTATACAGAGTGTTACAGTGACGGTGTGTAGGGTACATCAGAGAGAGTGTTTTAGACAGGGCTACTGAGGTGCTCTTTGAGTGTTGAACAGAGGATTTGCTGTATTATGACATTGGAAACTTAGCATACACCAAACTCCACAGGTTAATTGAATGCTCACTCTATTCCAATGCACCTCACGTCTCTGTGTCACCACCCATTATAAATGTATTTAACGCAGTGCTCAAAACATGTCAAAACAACACTTTGCTCGCATGGGTTCTGAGACTGTAATGAGTTCCTTTTTAAACCCAAACTGTAACAAATTCAATGAGAATCACAGTAAATATTTGATCTCGTGAAATGTATGGAATGTTCTTCCTCGCGCCAGCTGCTCTCCAGCCCCAGAACCGTTCTCAGCCCGGTCACTCCTGCTAATTCCAATGAGTCTGTTTCTGCTGGAATAGAACAATGAATAATGCAGTCGTACGATTTCAGCACTTTTGATGAACCAGGACTGGGAATATTTTTTAGTTGATTCCAATTCAACTGAACAAACAATTCAACTGAATAATTTTGAATGAAGAGGAGTCAATCGTCCACCAGGGAAACCTCGTGCAATGGACATAACTGGGTTTGAAAAGAATTGAAGGCAAGAGGAGGATTCATTCTCCTTCACCGCCAGGGCAGTAATCTGACGGACCCCATCGCCCACCGCCGAGACCCCATCACCCACCCCCGAGACCCTATCGCCCACCCCCGAGACCCCATCGCCCGCCCAGAGACCCCATCACCCACCCCCGAGACCCCATCGCCCACCCCCGAGACCCCATCACCACCCCCGAGACCCCATCACCACCCCCGAGACCCCATCGCCCGCCCCAGAGACCCCATCGCCCACCCCAGAGACCCCATCACCCACCCCCGAGACCCCATCGCCCGCCCCAGAGACCCCATCGCCCACCCCCGAGACCCCATCACCCACCCCCGAGACCCCATCTCCCGCCCCAGAGACCCCATCACCCACCCCCGAGACCCCATCGCCCACCCCCGAGACCCCATCGCCCGCCCCCGAGACCCCATCACCCGCCCCCGAGACCCCATCGCCCGCCCCCGAGACCCCATCACCACCCCCGAGACCCCATCGCCCGCCCCCGAGACCCCATCACCCGCCCCCGAGACCCCATCGCCCACCCCCGAGACCCCATCGCCCGCCCCCGAGACCCCATCACCCGCCCCCGAGACCCCATCGCCCGCCCCCGAGACCCCATCACCACCCCCGAGACCCCATCGCCCGCCCCCGAGACCCCATCGCCCGCCCCAGAGACCCCATCACCCGCCCCCGAGACCCCATCTCCCGCCCCAGAGACCCCATCACCCGCCCCAGAGACCCCATTGCCCACCCCAGAGACCCCATCGCCCACCCCAGAGACCCCATCACCCACCCCCGAGACCCCATCACCCACCCCCGAGACCCCATCGCCCGCCCCAGAGACCCCATCACCCACCCCCGAGACCCCATCACCCACCCCCGAGACCCCATCTCCCGCCCCAGAGACCCCATCACCCGCCCCAGAGACCCCATCGCCCACCCCCGAGACCCCATCGCCCACCCCCGAGACCCCATCACCCACCCCCGAGACCCCATCACCCACCCCCGAGACCCCATCACCCACCCCAGAGACCCCATCGCCCGCCCCCGAGACCCCACCACCCACCCCAGAGACCCCATCACCCACCCCCGAGACCCCATCACCCGCCCCAGAGACCCCATCGCCCGCCCCAGAGACCCCATCGCCCGCCCCAGAGACCCCATCGCCCGCCCCCGAGACCCCATCGCCCGCCCCCGAGACCCCATCACCCACCCCAGAGACCCCATCGCCCGCCCCCGAGACCCCATCACCCGCCCCCGAGACCCCATCGCCCGCCCCCGAGACCCCATCACCACCCCCGAGACCCCATCGCCCACCCCAGAGACCCCATCGCCCGCCCCAGAGACCCCATCACCCGCCCCCGAGACCCCATCACCACCCCCGAGACCCCATCGCCCACCCCAGAGACCCCATCGCCCGCCCCAGAGACCCCATCACCCAGCCCCGAGACCCCATCTCCCGCCCCAGAGACCCCATCACCCGCCCCAGAGACCCCATTGCCCACCCCAGAGACCCCATCGCCCACCCCCGAGACCCCATCGCCCACCCCCGAGACCCCATCGCCCACCCCCGAGACCCCATCGCCCGCCCCAGAGACCCCATCGCCCACCCCAGAGACCCCATCTCCCGCCCCAGAGACCCCATCGCCCACCCCAGAGACCCCATCGCCCGCCCCAGAGACCCCATCGCCCACCCCCGAGACCCCATCGCCCACCCCCGAGACCCCATCGCCCACCCCCGAGACCCCATCGCCCACCCCCGAGACCCCATCGCCCGCCCCAGAGACCCCATCGCCCGCCCCAGAGACCCCATCGCCCGCCCCAGAGACCCCATCGCCCGCCCCAGAGACCCCATCGCCCACCCCAGAGACCCCATCGCCCACCCCAGAGACCCCATCACCCACCCCAGAGACCCCATCGCCCACCCCAGAGACCCCATCACCCACCCCCGAGACCCCATCGCCCACCCCAGAGACCCCATCACCCACCCCAGAGACCCCATCGCCCACCCCAGAGACCCCATCACCCACCCCAGAGACCCCATCGCCCACCCCAGAGACCCCATCACCCACCCCCGAGACCCCATCGCCCGCCCCAGAGACCCCATCGCCCACCCCAGAGACCCCATCGCCCACCCCAGAGACCCCATCGCCCACCCCAGAGACCCCATCGCCCGCCCCAGAGACCCCATCGCCCACCCCAGAGACCCCATCGCCCGCCCCAGAGACCCCATCGCCCACCCCAGAGACCCCATCGCCCGCCCGTTGTAGAATCTGCTCCATTTTCTTTCCCACTTTTGTAATTTAAGGCCTGTAGGAAGACTGAAAGAAGTGAAGAGCTCCACAGTTTGAGAACTGACAAAGGAATGAGTTAAAGGATGAGACCGGAGTCAACACCGGACGTCAGGAGGGAGAGAGTGCACTGATGGCCAATGTATTTGGAGTTCAGGAGGAGAAACATTAGCACCAAACACCAAATGGATGCTACAATGGAGAGATGGGATAAAGAGGATGGAATTCGAACTGACACAGATTACCTCACAGTTTCTAAGCCTGCCTTTATTATACTGTTAACAAGGCAGTAGGCAAGCCTTTCCAAACACGCATGGCAGGCCAGTCAGAGCTTGGCTCAGTGTTGTGACTCGAAGTGGGAAGGTGGTGGGTTCAAACCCCTCTACAAACTTGAGCAGACGATCTCGACTGACACTCCGGTGCAGCACTGAGGGAGTGTTACAACTGCAGAGGTGCTGTCTTCTGGGTGGGACTGCCCTTTTGCCTACTCAGGTGGAGGTGTTCGAAGAAGATCTTGGTAGTTCTCCAAGTATCTCCTGACCAACATTTATCCCTCAACCAACACCACCAAAGATAAATGAACTGACCAGGGTTTCACTAGTTATCTATGGGAGCTTGCTGTGCGCAAATTGGCTGCTGCATTTCTAACCTTACGACCGTGACGACGCGTCAAAGTACTTCATTGGCAGAGGCAGGCAGTGAGAGGCCCACTGCAGAGATTTCCATTCCAGAGTCAGCCTGTTGCTGGGCTCAGATAGGCCGGTCACTCGCTTACCGCGTTCCCACCCGGGAGTTACAATCCCTGTCTCGTATTTCTCCTTTATTTCTTTCCTTCCTCTCATTATGCCTCCTTTAGCTCCTGCTACCAGCACGTCTTCCGTTTTATCATCTCCTGTGTTCTACCCAAGCTCCTGGCAGATTGGTCTATTTCCTGGGCGCCTGCTTCCTGTTTCTTTCCTCCCTCTCCCCTTGTTCTACTGCTGTTTAAACATCGTTCACCTCTAATATCTTCCAGTCCTGAGGAAGGGTCCGAGGACCTTGAACGTTGACTGACTGACTTCTGTTTTCCCACAGATGCTGCCTGACCTGCTGAGAGTTTCCAGCTTTGACTGATTTCATTTTTTGATGGGCCCAGTTTTCTTTTCCCCTATTTCTGATTATATGTGCGCAGGCCCGTCACAACATGGAGAGCGCGAAGCTCCGAGTGGTGTCATGGGACCCCCAGGGAAGATGTGTGTGGACGTTAGGTGCAGATAGGATTCGCCTTGGCTGTGATGCCCCCCTTGGTCGACGCTCACTATCTAGGGTCGCACATGAAGCATGGTCACTACAGGGGGAGGTGGTAGAAAACAGTAGATACCCATGGGACCGGGCCCCCACAGGAGTCAATGCTTCGAGAGAGGGGAGCAGAAACTGGGGGTGGACAGACAGACTCCAGCACATTTTCTAAATTGCTTTTTAAAAATTCGTTCCTGGGATGTGGGCGTCGCTGGCAAGGCCAGCATTTATTGCCCATCCCCAGTTGCCCTGGAGAAGGTGGTGGTGAGCCGCCATCTTGAACCGCTGCAGTCCGTGTGGTGATGGTACTCCCACAGTGCTGTTAGGGAGGGAGTTCCAGGATTTTGACCCAGCGACAATGAAGGAACGGCCGATATATTTCCAAGTCAGGATGGTGTGTGACTTGGAGGGGAACTTGGAGGTGGTGGTGTTCCCATGCGCCTGCTGCCCTTGTCCTTCTAGGTGGAAGAGGTCGCGGGTTTGGGAAGTGCTGGCCTGCTTTTTAACCTCGGCGTTGATGCGTTAAACCATGATGGGGGAACAGCCCAGGTCGGTGACTGGACCCCGGGGAGTGAATTTGGTCTGGGGTGATGATGAATTGGCAGCTGCTGGGGCGGGTTGTACAACGGGCTGTCGATCCACTATTGCCAAAGACACGCGGTGTGCAGGTGGCAGCCCCTGATCTGACCCTGAAACGATTCGATTAATTCTGTAAACGTGAACAATCAGTCTTGTGAAAACAGCAGCGGGAAGGTGTGGGGTGCAGCTGGTGCTGAGCAGCAAGGCTGCCCTTTGAATAATAATGAAATTATGAAATTTCCCAGAGTCTCCGCTGACATTTTTAATGAGGTTTTTCAGATTTGAACCGAGGCCAGATCAATGCAGCTGGAAACACCGTGCTGTACCGCAATTCTAGGACAATAACCCTGACTGTGTATAAACCCCTCTCCACTCTGCTGACGACTCTCGCTGCCTGACTTCCAGCAACAACGACTCGCATTCAGATAGCGCCTTTAACATAGGAAAACATCTCAAGACGCTTCACAGGAGCGATTATCAGATGGAAAATGGACACCGAGAGAAAAAAGGAGATATTAGGAGGGATGACGAGAAGTTTGGTCAAAGAGGGAGGTTTCAAGGAGGGTCTTGATAATATTAGTGTTAATATTCCAGTAATAAATCTCCCCCTGGTGTTTGAATGTTTATTAATGTGATGTTCGTGTTTGTTTAAAGCTGACAGGGTCTGCTATAGGGAAGCCATTGAAAAAGTGGCGCACCGTCAGTGTTCTCGCTCAGGAGAGTCTCTGGACTCGGCCAGACACCAGCGGTGGATTGAGTGTGTTGAAGGTCTGGACTTCGCACACTCTGGTCGCCGTGCCTGGGCCTTACTACGACATCTTGGAGCCAGTAATCCGTCGGAATATCAGGCCTCAAAAGTCTGGCCCAACTCCGTCGCCTCCAAACTGGTGCCGAGCACAGAAGGACTGCTCGACAGAAACACCAACCAAGATATCCATCCTCAACTACACCGGACCATGGCCTCAATCCCTCCACAAGACCCCCACCACCAGCACAGATGAAGTGAAGGACGGTTTAGCCGCAATGAAGAAAGGGAAGGCGGTGGGCTGAGATGGTATCCCGCAGGAATTTCTTCATCAACTCGGCCCCGGGGGGACTTCAATCTCTGGCGAAACTGTTCACCAAAATCATGGAATCCAGATGTATTCTAAAAGCATGGCGGGGGGAATAGACATTGCCACACAGAGCGACCGACCACCCGGGAAGCTGCAGGCTGATATCGCTCCTGTGCACGACCTACAAACTCCTGGAACGTGTCATCCTCCGGGAAACCAGCCCTCTCGCCGAGTCAGTCATCCCCGAAGAACAAGCCGGATTCTGGCCTAGATGCATTTGCTGCGACCATTTGATTTGAGAGAGGTGTACAAGATTATGACGGGTCTGGATAGGCTAGATGGGAAAAGGCTGTTCCCACTAGTTGATGGTACAAGGACTAGGGGACACAGATTTAAGGTTTTGGGCAAGAGATACAGGGGGGATGTGAGGAAAAACTTTTTTACGCAGCGAGTGGTAATGACCTGGAATTCGCTGCCGACGGAAGTGGTGGAAGCGGAGACACTCAATGTTTTCAAGGGGAGACTGGATAGGCACTTGAGGGAAATAAACTTGCAGGGCAGCGGGGATAGAGCAGGGGAATGGGACTGACTGGATTGCTCTACAGAGAGCCGGCACGGACTCGATGGGCCGAATGGCCTCCTTCTGTGCTGTTATGACCCTATGACCAGGTTTTGGCCCTTGCAACACACATCGAGGCCGGATTCCGGAAGAAATCCAAGCCTGGCGCAGCCTTTGTAAAGCTGTCATCAGCCTACGACACAGTCTGGATTAAAGGACTGATGCTGCAGCTCGCAAGGGTCACCCGCTGCCTCCGAACACTACACCTGCAATGGACGATGCTGAACAATAGGCGGCTACATGCCCAATGGGAGTGGCGACATCAGCTCGCCCCGGGTCCTCAACAATAGACTCAGTTCTCGCGGCGACGCTCTTCAATGTCTACACGAGTGACAAGCCGCTAACCAAGTCGTGGATATTTGCTTACGCAGATGACCTTGTCCTGGCAACGCACACAGCCTTCAATGCCATCGAGTCCACCTTGAACGGGGAGCTGAACACCATGGGGGAATATTCCCGGAAATGGCGACTCGGCCCAAACCCCACAATACAGCAGTCGCTGCATTCCACCTTGATAACAGGAACGCTAAGCACACCCTGTAAGTGACCTTCTGTAGCAACACTGTGCGACATGACCCCACTCCGACCTATCTCAGGGGGATGCTGGACCGCACGCTAGCCTTCCTCCAGAAGAAGGTAGCCGCCAAGACAAAGACAAGCGTCAACCTGGTCCAGAAACTGCCAAGCACTAGCTGGGGGGAGCCAGCATCAGCATCACTGCTGCGGCCATCAGTGACGGCCCTCGAGTGCTCTGTAACCGAGTACTGTGCACCGGTATGGACCAGAAGTCACCACACTCGACTTGTTGATGTCCAAATGGATTATGCGGTGCATCACTGGAACCCTCCAAGTCAACCCTGACACCTCGGCTGACCGTGCTGTCGCCCATCGCTCCCCCATCCATTCTCCGCGATGCCACAACCCTCCGGGAAGCCCAGCATGAATCGTGGCAAATGAACATCTCCCCAATCCACCAGGATCTCAACAACGTCCCTCACCACCGCTTGAAGTCGCGCCAGTCCTTTCGGACCCACACGCTTAACCTTGGACAATGCGCCTTCAGCCCTGACGGTGCTCGGGAAGCCGAATTGCGTTCACGAGACGTCACAAACACCTTGTGAAAGACCCGGCGCGGAAGATCCCTGGCTTCGATCTTCCGTGAAGCTTATGGGCAAACCCTAAACCGGGTCCGCACAAACCATGGTGAATGCGGATAATCGATGCACAAACGGAGAATTAAAAACTCTCCAGTCTGCGACTGTGGTCACCCAGAACAGACCATGGAACGTAGAATGACTCAGCACCCCATTCACAAATACGGAGGAGGCATCACAGCGACACACTCCGCTACTCCTGACCCAATTATCGGGCTTAGCCGCCTCAATGTAAAATGATAGTAGTTGTTCTAGATTTACATCAACCATACAAAGCAGTATTAGTGTTTGCTTCAGTATATTAGTGTTAATATTCCAGTAATAAATCTCCCCCTGGTGTTTATTACTGTAATGTTAGTGTTTGTTTCAGAGTCACGTTCTGCCAGTTGAAAACAAACCAGATTACTGAGCCTTGGGAGACCGGCCGTTGCCTTTATCTGCTGCAATTAGAGAGTTAATGACCTACTGGGACTATCAGAACTCCAGATTAATTCTACAATCAGTGGACATAACTAAGCAGTTTTTAATCAAGACCGGGCTTGAAAACTGTTCCGCCTCCCGCCCAGCCTGACCCGGCCACAGTGAAACAATGCCTCGTAACACACAGCTTGTTATAGCCGAGTACTGGAGTGAGTCTGATAGGGCTGCATAAAACTGTCTTAAGTGCAGCCAAGAGTAAACCTTAAAAGGAAAACACGGCTCTGAAGTTTCATTTCAATTAGATAACGGGATTGTTTTGCCAGCACCCAGCATCGTGTCAGACTCGGCAAGATACATGACAATATAATTTGTTTTCCAGTAAACTGGTGATATTCAGTCAAGTGGATTTCTCATTACCAACTAAATGGCTGATCTGCAGATAAATTATTTTTACAACTGGCAGATTTTAATGGGAGGCACTTTATTTCGGGCATGTGACGCAGTATAAAATGGGAGAGTGAAGTTGCATTCTTATTGACAAAGCCGTAAATGAACAGCTGTTCCGCGAAATAGTTGCTACCACCAGATATTCGGGGTTACAAAAATGACATTTTGTTTGTTACTTTATTTACTGATTGATTGATTTCGGAAGGCGCTGATTATAGGCGCTGCCATTCCACAGGGTCCAGGTGCCTCCTGTAGCCGGCTCTGCCGAGTGTGGTACTGACCCACACACCACACCCAGGTCCCTGCTCAGTGCTGAGCTCGCTGGTCACAGCTGGGGACGTCCTCGGGCTCACAGGATTGGCCTGAGCTACTTTGGGCTGGGAAATGGGGGTGGGGGAGGGGGAAATCGAGGAGGAGTTCCCATTCCTGCTCAGAACCCCTTTGTGTTAATTGTATTCAGGTGGTGGGTATTCATTGGGGACTATCTTGTCTTCATATATGTGGGAGCAGGCTCGGGAAGTGAGGGAGCTTATCTTGGGGGGTGTGCATGGTACGTATCGTGTGTTGCTGTAAATAAAGGCTTGTAAACAACTGAAGACAAGGCTCTAGTAATCTATCCTTCACCACCTGGCGATCCGACTTTGAGACCTTGTGTGGATTGTGGTGTCCATTATGGGCAGGGATGGACTCAGATGGAATGCCTGTAGTTGAATAGCCCACTGACACTCAATGCCCAGGCTCATGTATGATGTATGACCACTTGAGCAAGGTGCCAGAGGGTGACTGACTGGGTCTCGTTGAATCTAACGCCAGAGTGAATCAGCGCCTTCAGGAGGGGAGAGAAAAACCATTAGAAGGGGTGAAGAACGGACGATACGAACACATTAAATAATTATGGTTCAATGCCTTACGTTGCAGTGTTGGAAAATAAATCTCCTCGGAGGCTGCAGAATTCAAAGTCAAGTGGTCATAAATCATCTTCATGTCCACACAGGATGGTTCATTCCCCCTCCCACACCACGCGCCTTATTCCTCAGAAGGAAGTACCATCATCACGGGTAATGAAGACAAGGAGGACGAAATGAATAAGTGGAGGATGAGAATGAAGAATTGGAGGAGGAAGAATTGGAGGGTGAGGGTGAAGAATTGGAGGGTGAGGGTGAGAATTGGAGGGTGAGGAATTGGAGGGTGAGAATGAAGAATTGGAGGAGGAAGAATTGGAGAGTGAGGGTGAAGAATCGGAGGGTGAGGGTGAGAATTGGAGGGTGAGGAATTGGAGGGTGAGGGTGAGAATTGGAGGGTGAGGAATTGGAGGGTGAGGATGAAGAATTGGAGGGTGAGGGTGAAGAATTGGAGGGTGAGGAATTGGAGGGTGAGGAATTGGAGGGTGAGGATGAAGAATTGGAGGGTGAGGAATTGGCGGGTGAGGGTGAGAATTGGAGGGTGAGGGTGAGAATTGGAGAGTGAGGGTGAAGAATTGGAGGGTGAGGAATTGGAGGGTGAGGATGAGGAATTGGAGGGTGAGGGTGAGAATTGGAGGGTGAGGGTGAAGAATTGGAGGGTGAGGGTGAGAATTGGAGGGTGAGGGTGAAGAATTGGAGGGTGAGGGTGAGAATTGGAGGGTGAGGGTGAGAATTGGAGGGTGAGGATGAAGTGGAGGATGAGGAAGAGTGCCACATCTGTACATATGAACACCGCTGTATCACACTTGCATGTGATTGGTTAACGTTCTACCCACAATTACATAGGTAGGGATCGTACCAATCAGAAGCAGGCAATGCAAGTATAGAAAATAATTATATTTAAGAATTACGATACAACCAATCAACAATGAGTAGTCAGCAAACTCAGATATAAGAAGGGAATATATAGACTGGGTGGGATATTAAAGGGTGCGGGGAGTGAGGGGGAGAGTGGGATTAGACTGGGTGGGATATTAAAGGGTGTGGGGTGTGAGGGGGAGAGTGGGATTAGACTGGGTGGGATATTAAAGGGTACGGGGAGTGAGGGGGAGAGTGGGATTAGACTGGGTGGGATATTAAATGGTGTGGGGAGTGAGGGGGAGAGTGGGATTAGACTGGGTGGGATATTAAAGGGTATGGGGAGCGAGGGGGAGAGTGGGATTAGACTGGGTGGGATATTAAAGGTGACGTGGAGTGAGGGGGTGAGTGGGATTAGACTGGGTGGGATATTAAAGGGTGCGGGGAGCGAGGGGGAGAGTGGGATTAGACTGGGTGGGATATTAAAGGGTACGGGGAGTGAGGGGGAGAGTGGGATTAGACTGGGTGGGATATTAAAGGGTGCGGGGAGTGAGGGGGAGAGTGGGATTAGACTGGGTGTGATATTAAAGGGTACAGGGAGCGAGGGGGAGAGTGGGATTAGACTGGGTGGGATATTAAAGGGTGCGGGGAGTGAGGGGGAGAGTGGGGTTAGACTGGGTGGGATATTAAAGGGTGCGGGGAGTGAGGGGGAGAGTGGGATTAGACTGGGTGGGATATTAAAGGGTGCGGGGAGTGAGGGGGAGAGTGAGATTAGACTGGGTGGGATATTAAAGGGTATGTGAGGGGGGAGAGTGGGATTAGACTGGGTGGGATATTAAAGGGTATGGGGTGTGAGGGGGAGAGTGGGATTAGACTGGGTGGGATATTAAAGGTGCGGGGAGTGAGGGGGAGAGTGGGATTAGACTGGGTGGGATATTAAAGGGTGCGGGGAGTGAGGGGAGAGTGGGATTAGACTGGGTGGGATATTAAAGGGTGCGGGAGTGAGTGGGTGAGTGGGATTAGACTGGGTGGGATATTAAAGGGTGCAGGGAGTGAGCAGGAGAGTGGGATTAGACTGGGTGGGATATTAAAGGGTGGAGTGGTGAGGGGTGAGTGGGATTAGACTGGGTGGGATATTAAAGGGTGAGAGGGGGAGAGTGGGATAGACTGGGTGGGATATTAAAGGGTGCGGGAGTGAGGGGGAGAGTGGGATTAGACTGGGTGGGATATTAAAGGGTGCAGGGAGTGAGGGGAGTGGGATTAGACTGGGTGGGATATTAAAGGATACGGGGAGTGAGGAGGAGAGTGGGATCAGACTGGGTGGGATATTAAAGGGTGCGGGGAGCGAGGGGGAGAGTGGGATCAGACTGGGTGGGATATTAAAGGGTGCGGGGAGCGAGGGGGAGAGTGGGATCAGACTGGGTGGGATATTAAAGGGTGCGGGGAGCGAGGGGGAGAGTGGGATCGGAGTAGGGAGCACACATGGAGAGAAACACCAGCAGAGCCTTGGCGGGCCGAATGGCCTCTTTCTGTGCTGGGACACCCTAACATTCTCTGGTTCGATCATTACCGCTGAGCCCCATCCTTGTCCTCACCCAGCCTCCACACCACCCGCTTCAGATAAATGGTCAGGAGTGCGAACCGTGCCTCATTCTCCTCTCTCTCTCTCAGTGCCCAGAGGCTCAGGCAGCTATTGTGGTGCCTCCACCGATGCCCTGGGACAGCGGCAGCCGATGAAACCGCGAGCTCCCTGGGCTGCTTGGATTGCCCTCCCACTTGGCGATGCCTTTAGCCCTGAGCCACGGCAAAGCAGGAACCGGTTACAATGAATAAATAGAACAGATTTTGACGATCACTAACTAACTGTGATACCTAATGAAATACTCGAGAGCATTTCATAAATATGAGTTATTTAACAGATTGGACGGGACTGGCCATTTCCTCAGTGCTGTGAGCCTTGTGATTGATTACACATTCCTATACGACTGAACACATAGCTGATGATATTTAATTTTCTTTATCCCAAAGGAAAAGATGTGTGAAACCTCGGGAATGACATTAAATCATAAAATAATTTGAACTGTCATCTGTCCAAATCGTGTGCATTCATCACCGGGGACCACATTAACACAGTCCCCTTTTCAACCTTAACCATCCCCCAGCCCAAACACTCAACATCTCTATATCGGCCCCTTCGCCATGTTTGAATTCTTCTCCCCCCCCTCCTCCCCCCACTGCCCGAGTGACGACGCTGATTGCTGCGCAGGTATGGTCAGCCTTTGCCTCTCCCCCACGTTGCTTCTCTTTGCTGGGACAGTAGCCTTGTGGATCAGTCAGTGAGTTCGGAATCGGGAGCTTGTGAGTTCACTGTCCCACCCAGGCAAATTGTGAAATCGAATTTAAAAAGTCCAGTAATTCATGAGCTGGCACGAGAAAGCGACCCTGAGAGCTGCCGGATGGTCGTAAAGACCCAACTAATACCCTTCAGTGAAGGGAGCCTGCACCCGCACCCCCAGCCACTCTGGCCTCCCGTCCCACACCACCCGGCCGACTCGTCCTGCCCTCAGGGCGACGAGGGGCGGGCGATAAATGCGGCCTTGCCAGTGTTGCCCACATTCCAAGAACAAATTTCAAAGTATGCCAGACTTGAGCAGTGGCTAATTGTTCTGTGGGAAAGTATCGCAGCCAACACACACGGCAGCACCAGCAGCAATCACTGGCCGGTAATAAGGAGCAGGAACCCTGGCTGAGTTTGTCTCCGTCCTAGCTCAGGGGTGCTGACCAAAAAATGAAAGACTTACATTTCTATAGCGCCTTTCACGACCACCGGACGTCCCAAAGAGCTTTACAGCCAATGAAGTACTGTTTTGAAGTGTAGTCACTGTTGTAATGTGGGAAACGCAGCAGCCAATTTGCGCACAGCAAGCTCCCACAAACAGCAATGTGAAAAGGACCAGATAATCTGTTTTATTTAGTGATGTTGGTTGAGGGATAAATATTGGCCCCAGGACACTGGGGATAACTCCCCTGCCCTTCTTCAAAATAGTGGCCGTGGGATCTTTTACATCCACCTGAGAGAGCAGACGGGGCCTCGGTTTAACGTCTCATCCGAAAGACGGCACCTCCGACAGTGCGGCACTCCCTCAGTACTGGCACTGGAGGGTCAGCCTGGATACTTGTGCTCAAATCCCTGGAGCGGGACTTGAACCCACAACCTTCTGACTCTAGAGGTGAGAGTGCTGCCCACTGAGCCATGGCTGACGGCAGTTGTAGGGCCCCAACTGAGATCAGCGAGCCCAGCCCAGGGTGGGGACGGAGCTTGGGGCGACAGTGCAGGGCTGGGTGGCGCACGCACCGACCCTCTCAGCCACCAATGGAGCTCGGAGATTTGATCAAGATTTGACGAAAGGGTAATAGTCAATTAGGAAATCGGTGAATGTGATCGGTCACTGCTCTAACTCAGATGAAATATTAAGTTAGTGTTCAAATGGAAAATATTGTGACAGGAATCGATCCTAAATGTTTTTCGTGCATGAAATGTAACCTTGTTTTGGCCTGGAGTTTTTGATGAGTCACCTTATTAATTTAATATCCATCCACAGAAAAATTGCCCAATTAGGGTCATCTCACTCTGCCAAACTGATGACATTACATCAGAAGCCAATATCTGGCCAAGGTAACCAGACAGATCACAGAAAGACTTATATTTCGATATCATCTTCGCATCTCTCTCAGAAATATCTCGCAGCACTGGAGTTATTTTGAAATGTACCTGACGGTTGTTATTGGGTCAAACATTCTGTGCCAGCTACGTCCCACACAGAGGCTCGACAACCCTCCTGCAATTAAAGATTCATCTCCCGGACACTCGTGCGGGCGACCAGAGAGAAAGATCACGGGCGTGGTTCCTGCTCCTGTTTCACTCCGCTGGGACCGACCACAAACAGCTGGGCTGCATTGTCCCCAGCAGGCAATGCAGGCCTTGCACGTGCGCGCTCCGGGAATGCCACGCGATGGATCCAGCGGTTTCTGGAGTGCAGAGGATTGTGGGTATTGTAGTCGCCATTGTTGACCAATTCATGCGTCAGGTGACCAATGGCGGGAGCGAGTGGGATGAGTGGTTAAATCCTAGAATCCTAGAATAGTACAGCAAAGCAGGAGGCCATTCGGCCCATTGAGTCTGCGCCGGCTCTTTCAAAGAGCAATCCAGTTAGTCCCACTCCCCCGCCCTTTCCACATATCCCTGCAATTTTTTCTCCTGCAAGTATTTATCGAATTCCCTTTTGAAAGTTATTATTGACTCTGTATCCACCGCCCTATCAGGCGGCGCATTCCCGATCCTAACCACTCGCTGCGGAAAAATGCTTTTCCTCAGGTCGCCTCTGGTTCTTTTGTCAATCACCTTCAATCTGTGTCCTCTGGTGATCGACCCTTCAGCAATTGGAAACAGTTTCTCTTTATTTACTCTATCTAAACCCCTCATGATTTTGAACACCTCGATCAAATCTCCTCTTAGCCTTCTCTGCTCTAAGGAGAACAACCCCAGCTTCTCCAGACTTTCCACGTAACTGAAGTCCCTCATCCCTGGAACCATTCTAGTAAATCTCTTCTGTACCCTCTCTAAAGCCTTCACATCCTTCCTAAAGTGCGGGGCCTTTACTCTAGCTGGGGCCAAACTAATGTTTTATATTGGTTTTCCATAACTTCCTAGCATTTGTACTCTATCTCTATTTATAAATGGTGTTGTGCGACCTCTCTGCCTCTATTTATAAAATTGAGAGGTCGCACAACACCAGGTTATAGTCCAACAGTTTTATTTGAAATCACAAGCTTTCGGAGCTATCGATTGCTCCTTCCTCAGGTGAAGTAAATTAGATACAGAATCGCCAAAGCATATATAGATAGAGAACAAAGCATATTTATTTATTTATAAAGCCCAGGATCCCATATGCTTCACTTACTGCTTTGTTAACCTGTCCTGCCACCTTCAAGGATTTGTGCGCATTTACCCCCAGGTCTCTCTGTTCTTGCACCCCCTTTAAAATTGTACCATTCAGTATGTATTGTCTCTCCTCATTCTTCCTATCAAAATGTATTACTTCGCACTTTCCTGCGTTGAATTTCATCTTTTTTAAAATTCATTCATGGGATGTGGGCGTCGCTGGCAAGGCCGGCATTTATTGCCCATCCCTGATTGCCCTTGAGAAGGTGGTGGTGAGCCGCCTTCTTGAACCGCTGCAGTCCGTGTGGTGAAGGCGCTCCCACAGTGCTGTTAGGGAGGGAGTTCCAGGATTTTGACCCAGGTTTGGGAGGTGCTGCTGAAGAAGCCTTGGCGAGTGCTGCAGTGCATCTTGTAGATGGTACACACTGCAGCCACGGTACGCCGGTGGTGGAGGGAGTGAATGTTTAAGGCGGTGGATGGGTTTCCAGTCAAGCGGGCTGCTTTGTCCTGGATGGTGTCGAGCTTCTTGAGTGTTGTTGGAGCTGCACTCGTCCAGGCAAGTGGAGAGTATTCCATCACCCTCCTGTATAATGAGAATGATCTGTAATGCCAGTTTTACTCCCATCACTCTGCCCTCTCCAACCTCCACTGCGGCCCCGGCTCAGTTCACAATTCTCTTCCTTATTTTCAAATTTCTCCACCCAACCTTCGGAATCTCCTCCTTCTGTCTCCAGAGCCAGACACATCTTCTGCTCCTCTAACACTGCGCTTCTCCTCACTCCTCGCTCTCTACTCTCAACAATCTCTTCAGAATCCTCCTCTTCGACTCTGCCCTTTCCATTGCCCATCCCACCCTTTCCATTCTGACCCAGAGGTGAGAGCATTGTCACTGAGCCACACTGACGCCTCTGTGTTGTCTTCCACTATGAGAGGAACACTGAATACAGGAAGCTGTCGTAAGTTCGGTGTTTGAGATGCTGAACACACTGGAGTCCATTAGCTACAATACCATTTGTACCATTAGTGAACAATTGGATAGTTTGTGATGTCTCTTCAGAATCTTGAAAACCTCGATTAGATCCCCTCAAGATATCCTATTTTCCAGGGATAACAAGTCCAATTTCCTTAACCTTTTCTCCTACCCTAAATTCCAAATTCCGTGAATCATCATTGTACCCTTCAAGGCTAATAACACCCTTTCTATGACTGGGTAACTCCTCCCTCTAAATTTTCCTTTGCTTCACCTTATCCTCCACCACTGCCTGCCCAGGGACTTCGACAGACGAGCTGCAACTCGGACCGTGGGGGTTGGGTCCATGTCTGGGTTGTATTGCGTCAGTGCACCGATGGTTGTGGCAAGAGGCCAGAAATAGATACCAGGTAAATTTCCAGGCCGTGGATGTTTCAGCTCATATATGGTGTCCGAGCCAACACTTCTCCCACCAAAAACAGGTTGCAAGGCCATTCACCGCATTGCTGTTTGTGGGTAGGGTTGAAATATATTCTGGGATGTTTCCTCACATGATCCCCACCTTCAGTGACAATGGGTGACTTTAACTCCCCCAGTATTGAATGGGGCAGTGATTGTGTTAAGGGCAGAGAAGGGGAGGAATTTCTGAATTGTGTTCAGGAGAATTTTCTTGATCAGTATGTTTCCTGCCCAACGAGGAAGGAGGCATTGCTGGATCTAGTCCTGGGGAATGAAGTGGGTCAAGTGGAGAATGTCACAGTCGTGGAGCACCTCGGGTATAGTGATCATTGTATCGTAAGGTTTAGATTATGGAGAAGGACAAGGAGCAATCTAGAATAAAAATACTGAACTGGAAGAGGGCTAATTTCAGTGAATTGAGGAGGGATCTGGCCCGGGTAAATTGCAGTCAAAGATTGGCAGGCAGAAATATATTGGAGCAATGGGCGGCCTTTAAAGAGGAGATGGTTCGGGTGCAGTCTCGGTACATTCCCACAAGGGGGAAAGGGAGGGTAAACAAAGCCAGAGCTCCCAGGATGGTGAAGGAGTTGGAGAGTAGGATGAAGCAGAAAAAGGGGGCATATGACTGATGTCAGCTTGATAATACAAGGGAGAATCAGGCCGAATATAAAAAAATACAGAGGACAAGTGAATAAGGAAATAAGAGGGGCAAAGAGACACTGAGAATAGATTGGCGGCTAACATAAAAGGGAATCCAAAGGTCATCTATAGGCATGTTAACAGTAAAAGGATTGTCAGAGGAGCAGTGGGGCCAATTAGGGATCAAAATGGAGATCTATTGGCAGAAGGCATGGCTGAGGTACTAAATGAGTAGTTTGCATCGGTGTTTACCAAGGAAGAGGACTTTGCCAAAGCTATGGTAAACGAGGAGGTTGCCGGAATACTGAATGAGATAAAAATAGATAAAGAGGAGCTACTAGAAAGGCTATAGTACTTAAAGTCGATCAGTCACCTGGTCCAGATGGGATGTATCCTAGGTTGCTGAGGGAAGTAAGGGTAGAAATTGCGGAGGTGCTGGCCACAATCTTCCAATCCTCCTTAGAGGTGGTGCCAGAGGACTGGAGGATTGCAAATGTTACAACTTTGTTCAAAAAAGGGGAGAAGGATAAACCCAGCAACTACAGGCCAGTCAGCTTTTAGAAACAATAATCTGGGAGAAAATTAACAGCCACTTGGACAAGCATGGACTAATAAAGGAGAGCCAGCACGGATTTGTTGAGGGCAAATCGTGTTTGACGAACTTCATTGAGTTTTTTGATGAGGTAACACAGAGGGTGGATGAGGGCAGTGCAGTTGATGTTGTGTATATGGACTTTCAAAATGCGTTTGATAAAGTGCCACATATTAGGCTTGTTAGCGAAATTGAAGCCCATGGGATAAAAGGGGCAGTAGCAGCAAGGATACAAAATTGGCTACGGGATAGAAAAGAATTGTGGTGGATGGCTGTTTTTCGGACTGGAGGGAGGTGTACAGTGGCGTTCCCCAAGGTTCAGTACTAAAACCACTGCTGTTTTTGATATTCTTTATGACTTGGATTTGGGGGTACAGGGCACAATTTCCAAATTTGCAGATGACACAAAACTTGGAAGTGTAGTAAACAGTGAGGAGGATAGTGAGGGACTTCAAGAGGACATAGACAGGCTGGTGGAATGGGTGAACGGATGGCAGATGACCACAACCAATGGATCAGATCAAAGCTCTGCAGTCCTGTCACATCCAGTCATGAATGGTGGCGGACCATTAAACAACTAACGGGAGGAGGAGACTCCTTGAACACCCCCACCCTCAATAATGGTGGAGCCCAACACACGAGTGCAAAAGACAAGGCTGAAGCGTTTGCAACAATCTTCAGCCAGAAGTGCCAAATGGATGATCCATATCGGCCTACTCCCGAGGTCCCCACCATCACAGAAACCAGTCGTCAGCCAATTCAATTCACTCCACGTGATATCAAGAAACGGCTGAGCGCACTGGATACAGCAAAGACTATGGGCCCCGACAACATCCCGGCTATCGTGCTGAAGACTTGTGCTCCAGAACTAGCCGTGCCTCTAGGCAAGCTGCTCCAGTACAGCTACAACACTGGCATCTATCCGACAAGTGGAAAACTACCTAGTATGTCCTGTCCACAAAAAGCAGGACAAATCCAATCCAGCCAATTAGTGTCCCATCAGTCTACTCTCAATCATCAGCAAAGTGATGGAAGGTGTCATCGACAGTGCTATCAAGCGGCACTTACTCACCAATAACCTGTTCATCAATGCTCTGTTTGGGTTCTGCCAGAACCACTCGGCTCCCAACCTCATTACAGCCTTGGTCCAAACATGGACAAAAGAGCTGAATTCCAGAGGTGAGGTGAGAGAGACCGCCCTTGACATCAAGGCAGCATTTGACTGAGTGTGGCATCAAGGAGCCCTAGTAAAATTGAAGTCAATGGGAATCAGGGGGAAAAGTCTCCACTGGCTGGAGTCATACCTAGCACAAAGGAAGATGGTTGTGGTGGTTGGTGGCCAATCATCTCAGCCCCAGGACATCGCTGCAGGAGTTCCTCAGGGCAGTGTCCTAGGCCCAACCATCTTCAGCTGCTTCACCACTGACCTTCCCTCCATCATAAGGTCAGAATTGTGGATGTTTGCTGATGACTGCACAGTGTTCAGCACCATTCACAACTCCTCAGATAATGAAGCAGTCCAAGCCCCCATGCAGCAAGACCTAGACAACATTCAGGCTTGGGCTGATAAGTGGCAGGTAACAGTCATGCCACAGAAGTACCAGGCAATGACTATCTCCAACAAGCGAGAGTCTAACCACCTCACCTTGACATTCAACGGCATTACCATCGCCGAATCCCCCACTATCAACATCCTGGGGGGTCACCATTGACCAGAAATTTAACTGGACCAGCCACATAAATACTGTAGCTACAAGAGTAGGTCAGAGGCTGGGTATTCTGTGGCGAGTATCTCACCTCCTGACTCCCCAAAGCCTTTCCACCATCTACAAGGCACTAGTCTACAACAGCAACACCAACTACAGCAGCACCTCAAAAACCCGCGACCTCTTCCACCTAGAAGGACAAGGACAGCAGGCGCATGGGAACACCACCACCTCCAAGTTCCCCTCCAAGTCACACACCATCCTGACTTGGAAATATATCGCTGTTCCTTCATCGTTGCTGGGTCAAAATCCTGGAACTCCCTCCTAACAGCACTGTGGGAGTACCTTCACCACACGGACTGCAGCGGTTCAAGAAGGCGGCTCACCACCACCTTCTCGAGGGCAACTAGGGATGGGCAATAAATGCTGGGCCTTGCCAGCGACGCCCACATCCCATAAACGAATAAAAAATGCACCTCACCCGATATTCCTGCCGATTGCATGTTTTTCACCATCATCGAAATTTAAACCCCCCCCCCATAGCCTCGGTGAGGATGCTGGTAGTGTTTCGGGTGAGTCAAAGCTTGTGGGGGATTAATGCAGTGAGACCTTACGCAGGGCGGTTGAGAAGTCAAGCTTCGAGGTGAGGAAATCACGGGCTAGGTGTCAGCAGCAGAAAGGGGCAGGTATGGGGGGGGAGGGCGAGCTACATGATGGAGGCGGTTTTGGAAATCGCAGGGATGTGGGCTGGCAAGCTGAACTTGGAATCAAGCAGGATACCAGTGTTCAAGCAGAGGTAAGGGTTGGAGAAGTAGATGGAATCCGAGCCACCAGCTCTGTGTCGCTGTTTGAGATGAAGAGGATGGTGATCGGTCTTGCTGACAAATTAGTGTTGTATCTACCAGCAGAAATTCAATAATGTGCACCCTCTATATACCATGTATAACATGCACCCCTCTACATGGGGAAAGAGCAGGGGGGAGTGGGACTAATTGGGTAGCTCTTTCAAAGAGCCGGCACAGGCACGATGGGCCGAGTGGTCTCCTTCGGTGCTGTATGATTCTGTGATAATTGGCACCACATACAACATGTACCCCTCTTTACAATGGGTAAGGACGGCAGGTTTCCATCCCTAAGGGACATTAGTGAATCAATTGGGTTTTTACAACAATCGACAGCTTCATGGTCACTTTCACTGAGACCAGCTTTTTATTTCCAGATTTGTAAAACTGAATTCAAACCCTCAAACTGTCGAGCTGGGATCTGAACTCACGTTCTCGGGGTCACACGCCCAGTAAGATAACCGCTACACTGCCGATTATTTCGGTCGTCACAACATGGGCCCTAATGAGCTTATGCAGTGAGATACTGAGCCATTCAGTTCAGAAAGGTTCAGGATTCAACCCACGGACTGTGCTGAGGTATTTATTGTCAGGCGGGGCAGTGGTAAGTGTGTACGGGGGAGAAATTCGTGGGGTTTGTGCCACGAGATGGCGCTAAAACACCGTTGAGAGCTTTAACGACGCCTGATGCCGGTTCCGGCGCCGCACACCGTATCGGTGTTGCCGGTGGTGCTGCCGCTGAACGCGATCGCCGGGGACCTCGTCATCACGGAGAACGTGACGTCAGTGAGTGTGCAACGCTCACGTGATGCCCGATCGCCCAACATCGTTACAGCCAATGAACTTACCGGCTGGAGAAAGCAAGGACAGGTTGAGGTGGTGTGCAGCGGCAGGAATGCCGGCTCCAGCGATGCTATTTAAAGGGATCCTCACCAATCACTCGCACCTGGCAGGGTTTTGAAATTTGAGTGGCTGTGAGCTACTTCCTGCTACTGCAAGAGGTTTCTTTATTCATTTCAAGGTTCATTGGTATCAGGGAGTGTTGTGGCAAGAACAAAACTCCATCATTATTTCTGAAAAGCTCCAAGTTTCAACACTTGCTAAAAGTCATGGGGGGGAAAAATGGAGTTGCGCCCTCTTTGGGGCGCTAGCTGTTTGCGCCCCCGCAGCCGAAATTCATTGGTAGCGCCCCAAGAGGGAAGCGGGACGCTACTGGAAGTGCCCCACCTCCCTCTTGGGGCGCTGCGAGTGAATATCGCGGCACTACTTTATAAAGGGGAGGGGCCTTGCGCAGCGCGACCCGGGGCCCAGCTGGGCCACTAGGGTTCGGAGTGCCGGCAAAAGAGCCCGGCACTCAAGAGAAATACTGGGCTCACGGAGAGCAGCCGGCATCCGGTGGGAGGGGCCGCAGAGGAGGCCAGGGACGGCAGAGGGGGCAGGTGCTGGCAGAGGAGGCCAGGGACGGCAGAGGGGGCAGGTGCTGGCAGAGGAGGCCAGGGACGGCAGAGGGGGCAGGTGCTGGCAGAGGAGGCCGGGGACGGCAGAGGGGGCAGGTGCTGGCAGAGGAGGCCAGGGACGGCAGAGGGGGCAGGTGCTGGCAGAGGAGGCCGGGGACGGCAGAGGGGGCAGGTGCTGGCAGAGGAGGCCGGGGATGGCAGAGGGGGCAGGTGCTGGCAGAGGAGGCCGGGGACGGCAGAGGGGGCAGGCGCTGGCAGGCGGCCAGCAACAAAAATGTCTGCCCGGCACCTTCCCTTGAAATAGCGCCGCCCCGGCGCAGGTAGGCCCCCCTGACCCCGTCCGACACAGCGTCCGGCGGTAAGTCAGGGGGTGCTAACGAAGATCGCGGCCGGAGTGCGAGCGGGGTGCTGTGCACGGCGATGACGTCATCGCCAGCAGCGCAGCGCCGCGGGGCGCGAACGGTTACCGCCGCCGCTAACCTCCCGCTGAATTTCGCGGGAGGTGTTGGCGGCGCCGCGCCTGGGCGCTAGTTGCTTTGCGCCCCATTAACGCCTTCTTAGGGCGCTAACGGGAGGCGCAAAGCAACCGAGTCTCTAGGCCATGGGGTCTGTACTGGCAGCGGACCTCACCCTCCAGGATCGACGGCGGACGGAGCGAGACAATCAGCCTTCCGGACGGGCTGTCCGTGACCCGCTCATCAGACCCCGGTTCACATGAATGAAACCCCAGATCCCCAGAGCTCACCACATCCCCATCATACAATCCTGTCTCATCGTGTATCACAGCATCCTCCTGGGCACAAAGGTGAAATGAGAGAGACCACAAAATATTCCAAACACCATTAATAAATTTATCTAAAAACATATCACATATATCACATGAATTATAATAACTAATGATCCTTGTGCCTGCCATAGTTGAATAGCTGTCATTGTGTGCAAGGTGTGAGATGGGGGTGTGAGTGTTGCTCAGTAGAAGTTGTTGGTGGGTGAGTGCTGGGGTTGTGGTGCACTGAGCAGTGTGTGAAGCTTGTGGTACAGATGGCGGTATGTAGCATTTGTTGAAGCCTTCATTCACCCTGACCACCCGTGTGAGCTCGTTAAACTTCTTCCTGCACTGGGTGTGGGTCCTGGGGAGCACAGTGCTGCCCGTGACATGGTGTGCCACCTCCCTCCACATAGTCCGGCAGACT
This sequence comes from Squalus acanthias, assembly GCA_030390025.1. Lineage (NCBI taxonomy): Eukaryota > Metazoa > Chordata > Chondrichthyes > Squaliformes > Squalidae > Squalus > Squalus acanthias. The sequence goes on from JASTWF010000078.1 coordinate 638,427, forward strand.
TGTGGCGAGGGCCTCCTGCCAGTTGACGGGTACAGGACCGCCCGCCTTCTCTCACAGCTAAAACCAATGCCTCCAAAGCTTCACGGTAAACCTCCAGGCTCTCTCCCTGGGGCGGCGATCTGCCATCAGCATTTGTAAATAAATGCTCCTTCTCCTAATCCTTCTTCTTATGGTTGTTGAGGCAGCTGCACACCCAACAATGCTGAGAATGAGGTGCTGCAGCATCAATGAACCTCCCTTTAAGCAGTGAAAAAAGCTCGTGGCAATCATGACATATGTTTAGACTGCCCCCGATATTGGTCCAGCTTTTCAGTGTAACACCAATGAGCTTGGGTTTTTAGACTAGAATCATGACTGCAATCATTTTAATGAGGAGTGAGGATGAATTTTGCGTGCAGACTAGACGCTTTTCACCTGGCGTTACTTAACCATTTTTAGTCTGAACACTGCCCATTCCTTCGCTATAACAAATTTCTAGCCCTTCGAGTCAGTCTCAGTGACTCAGGTTAGAAAGACCAAATTTCCACAATCTGGATTGCGGTCCATCGATGCCTATGAGTGGGGGCAGGGCAGCCTGGGGCTCGGCTATGATGCACACAGGGTTAATTTGCCTGCCAGCACTCGCTGTCTGAGCTATCGAGGAGTTGTACCCTGTCATGAGTCAACACCGTCAGGAGAGGAGGGAAAGACAAGAAGGAGTCAGTTATCATTGAGTGAAGGACGGGGTTTCTGTCAGTTTTTTATTTCCTGTGTTCATTAAGTGCTTCAATCTTAGAAACTGCAATCTCCAACTGATTATTAGAAAGCTGCCTCATCCACAGGATTTAATAACGGCATCCCTCTGGTGCTCGATTGAACTTCCAGGGGGACACATTAAGATGGTGACGATGGAGTTTCTGAAAGGGGAATTTACGATCAGTGAATAAATTCCAAAATGATCAATGCATTGGGCAATTCAACCACAAAGTGTAACACAATGCAATATTTGCTCCCCTTTTCCCAGCAATATTCTTTGTGCCCATCCAGACAGCGATCAATCTCCTTCAATAAAACTGGATAAAGAGCATTGAGGTGTCAGCCGGGGCTCAGTGGGCAGCACTCTCACCTCTCACCTCACCTCTCACCTCTCACCTCTCAGTCAGAAGGTAGTGGGTTTAAGACCGACTCCAGAGTTGAGCACAAAAATCCAGGCTGACACTCCAAGTGCAGTACTGAGGGAGCGCCGCACTGTCGGAGGGGCGGTACTGAGGGAGCGCCGCACTGTCGGAGGGGCAGTACTGAGGGAGCGCCGCACTGTCGGAGGGGCAGTACTGAGGGAGCGCCGCACTGTCGGAGGGGCAGTACTGAGGGAGCGCCGCACTGTCAGAGAGGCAGTACTGAGGGAGCTCCGAACTGTCGGAGGGGCAGTACTGAGGGAGCGCTGCACTGTCGGAGGGGCAGTACTGAGGGAGCGCCGCACTGTCGGAGGGGCAGTACTGAGGGAGCGCTGCACTGTCGGAGGGGCAGTACTGAGGGAGTGCTGCACTGTCGGAGGGGCAGTACTGAGGGAGTGCTGCACTGTCGGAGGGGCAGTACTGAGGCAGCGCCGCACTGTCGGAGGGGCAGTACTGAGGGAGCGCTGCACTGTCGGAGGGTCAGTACTGAGGGAGCGCCGCACTATCGGAGGGGCAGTACTGAGGGAGCTCTGCACTGTCGGATGGGCAGTACTGAGAGAGCGCCGCACTGTCGGAGGGGCAGTACTGAGGGAGAGCCGCACTGTCGGAGGAGCAGTACTGAGGGAGCGCCGCACTATCGGAGGGGCAGTACTGAGGGAGCTCTGCACTGTCGGATGGGCAGTACTGAGAGAGCGCCGCACTGTCGGAGGGGCAGTACTGAGGGAGTGCTGCACTGTCGGAGGGGCAATATTGAGGGAGCGCCGCACTGTCGGAGGAGCAGTACTGAGGGAGCGCCGCACTATCGGAGGGGCAGTACTGAGGGAGCGCCGCACTATCGGATGGGCAGTACTGAGAGAGCGCCGCACTGTCGGAGGGGCAGTACTGAGGGAGAGCCGCACTGTCGGAGGAGCAGTACTGAGGGAGCGCCGCACTATCGGAGGGGCAGTACTGAGGGAGCTCTGCACTGTCGGATGGGCAGTACTGAGAGAGCGCCGCACTGTCGGAGGGGCAGTACTGAGGGAGTGCTGCACTGTCGGAGGGGCAATACTGAGGGAGCGCCGCACTGTCGGAGGAGCAGTACTGAGGGAGCGCCGCACTATCGGAGGGGCAGTACTGAGGGAGCTCTGCACTGTCGGACGGGCAGTACTGAGAGAGCGCCGCACTGTCGGAGGGGCAGTACTGAGGGAGCGCTGCACTGTCGGAGGGGCAGTACTGAAGGAGCGCTGCACTGTCGGAGGGGCAGTACTGAGGGAGCGCCACACTGTCGGAGGGGCAGTACTGAGGGAGAGTTGCACTGAGGGAGGGGCAGTACTGAGGGAGCGCCGCACTGTCTGAGGGAGTGCCGCACTATCGGAGGTGCTGTCTTTAAGATGAGACATTAAGCTGAAGCCCCGTCTGTTCTTGCAAGGGAATGCAAAAGATCCCATGGCACTATTTCGAAGAAGAGCAGGGGGAGTTCTCCCTGGTGTCCTGGGGCCAATATTTACCCCTCAACCAACATCACTAAAACAGATGATCTGGTCATTATCACATTACTGTTTGTGGGATCTTGCTGTGCGCAAATTGGCTGCTGTGTTTCCTACGTTACAACAGTGACCATACTTCAAACAGATCTTCATTGGCTGTGAAGCGCTGTGGGCCGTCCCGAGGAGCTCTCCAAATACAAGTTCTTTCTTTTCTTAAAGGAGCCGCTCAGCGGTCCCTTTAATTTTAAAAATTGGCCAACATTAAATGCTGCTGATGTCCAGATGGGGGCAGCAAACAGCCTGTTACCGGCGGTAACCAATCCTCGCCTTCAGACCTGATTTGAGACAGATTTCTTGTGGAGTCGCTTTCTGTTCATCCTGAGTTTGCTTCATTGGCATCTGGTTAGCAAAATCGCACAGGCAAGAATGAGACAGAAAGGAGAGTGGGAAAGAGAGGAAAGAGAGAGGGGAAAGGGAAAGGCCAAGGAAGAGAGGGAGTGAGAGAAAGGAGAAAGGGAGAGAAATAAAGGGGGGAAGAAAGGAGAGCAGGAAAAAGAAAGGAAAAAGCAAAAGAGCGAAGAAATTAAACATGGGAGACCGAGAGAAAAAGACAGGGCACATGCGGAAAAACCAAATCGTGAGAGGCAGAAAGGAGAGAGAAAGTGAGAGTGAGAAAGGAGAGGGCGAGAGAGGGAAGAGGGGAAGAGAGAAAGGAGAGGGAGAGAGAGGGACGAGGGAGAGAGAGAAAAGAAGGAGAGAGAATCCAGGAACTGCAGAACAGAAATCAGCAAAACAAAGATAATGCTGAGCGGTGCTGGCTGCTGTGCTGGCGCTGTGCACTGATCTGATCAGGCTGCAGCCTGTATACTGGCAGGGTACGGTGATGGTCGGAGTGTGAATTTTGTAATAATATAGACAAAGGCTGCAGTCCAGTCCTATACACCAAGGATGAATTCTTGGAGATGGAGTCAAACACGAGCCGTTTATTACAGATTAACTGTTACATACACACGAACAACACTGAGATTACGTCCACCCATGTCTGCGATTTTACGCCTTTTATACTGTGTCCAGCAGCACTCCTCCATCTGCCTCCTGTAACCCTTTGCCCACCCTCAGGACCAGTCCTAGTCGCGATGTCCCTCGGCCTGCTGAACGTGTTTGGGTTAGCAAGGCCTCAAAAGGGAAGCGAGTCTTCAGTTGGGGGTGAACGAGCGAATCTACATGTAAACATGGACCAGCTGGCCAGAGGATTCTAGAGTCACCTTTTGTATGGATAACACTGTCAGCCTGTCCGCAGTCTTTGAATGGTAGGGTTTTTTTTTTAAACTATAGAAATAATGTAAAATGGAATATGATATAAAATATATGAGGGAGAGAGACAGAGAAAGGAGAGGGAGATAAGAGGCAGCGAGGGAGGAGAGAAAGAAGATAAGAATATAGTAAAAAGCAAGGGAGAAAGGAAAGGAAGTGAGTGAGATGATGGGGCGAGAGGTTAGAGGAGAGAAAACACAAAAAAAAGGAGAGGGGAAAGTACAAAAGGGATTAAGAAGAGGAAGGGGAAAAGCCAAGCGAAGAGGAGAGTAAGAAGCAAAGAGGTGAGGGAATACAGCGCGAGGGGAGAGAGCAGATGGAGATTAATGAGGCTCCATTATTCTCAATCCCTTCCTTGCCCATGTTTGGGGCCAGGCTGGGATCAGCACAATATTTAGCTGGATTTATCGACACAAACTTTACATTTTTAAACACAAATCGAGGATTTCAGCCTTGGCAGATTGTTTAATCTCACATCATCCCATTTTAGTTACCGAAATACAACTTTATAAAAGCGAATCTTTGAGCGATTCCGAGCTGCTTAATGTGGATTTCCCAAGTTGTTGCAGCGGTTAAGCTTTCAGTCTCTCTCTCTCTCTCTTTCTCTTTCTCTCGTTCCTCACTAAGAATGTGAGATAATCATTTGCATTTACCATCAAACAACATGTTTAAAAACACACTGGCAGCAAACTGAAGTGACTGTGAATTGCCAACATTTGTGCAAAACCCTAAACGATAGAAGCAATGAAAGTGTTCCTCATTGCTCGGCAGTCAGTGTGCGTTTGTTAGATGCAGCAGACAAGGCCCGATTTAAAGATTGTGAGATGTTGATTCATCTGAGGAAACAGGTGAGGCAACTTTACTGATGCAAGCGAAAGAAAATAATAGGGATGTGAGGCTGGGAGACAGCCAGGGATCTGTCAGTTCACACAGAACATTCCCAAAAACCACAGGGCAGCGTCAACACTCCCAGCAATGGGAGAAAAACTATAGAAGGCAGGAACATTCCCAACAATCTGAGCTGGAAAGGAGAGGCGGAGAGAGGGAGGGGAGAGGGAGAGAGGAGAGGGGGAGAGGAGAGGGAGAGAGAGGAGAGGGGTAGGGGGAAAGGAGATGGCAAAAGGCGAGGGGGAGGGGAGAGGAGAGGGGGAGGGGGAGGAGAGGGGGAGGAGAGAGGAGAACGGGAGAGGGAGGAGAGGGGGAGGGGGAGGAGAGGGGGAAAGGAGAGGGAGAGAGGAGAGGGGTAGGGAGAGGAGAGGGAGAGAGGAGAGGGGTAGGGGGAGAGGAGAGGGCAAAAGGCGAGGGGGAGGGGAGAGGAGAGGGGGAGGGGAGGAGAGGGGGAGGAGAGAGGAGAGGGGGAGAGGAGGAGAGGGGAGAGGAGGAGAGGGGGAGAGGAGGAGAG
>JASTWF010000078.1:644262-709860 GCA_030390025.1 Squalus acanthias
CCCATCCCAGCCCATCCTATCCCATCCCAGCCCATCCTATCCTATCCCATCCTATCCCATCGCATCCCAGCCCATCCTATCCCATCCTATCCCATCCCAGCCTATCCTATCCCATCGCATCCCAGCCCATCCTATCCCATCCTATCCCATCCTATCCCATCCCATCCCATCCTATCCCATCCCATCCTATCCCATCCCAGCCTATCCTATCCCATCCCATCCTATCCTATCCCATCCTATCCTATCCCATCCCAGCCCATCCTATCCCATCCCATCCTATCCCATCCCATCCTATCCCATCCCAGCCTATCCTATCCCATCCCATCCTATCCTATCCCATCCTATCCTATCCCATCCCAGCCCATCCTATCCCATCCCATCCTATCCCATCCCATCACATCCCATCCTATCCTATCCTATCTTATCCCATCCCAGCCCATCCTATCCCATCCCATCCCATCCTATCCCATCCCAGCCTATCCTATCCCATCCCATCCCATCCAATCCCATCCCATCCCATCCATGCAAACACCCGCTCTGGCCACCAGCACCCAGTGGGTTAAGATGTTTTGCACAGTTCACTTTTAATGCATCAGATCAAGCCTGAAGCTTAATTTAAGTGCACCCACACTGCATCTAATGCAAATGCTGGTCCAGATTAATACAACATTAACAGTGGCAAATATGCGTTGTGTGTTCCACTCTGTGCCCAGCGATGCATTCTATGAGCCGTGACTCAGTATAATCTGGTACAGAAACATTGCACTCTGGAAGAACACCTTTAAACCAGGAGTTCTGGGGGGTTGGTGTGCCGGGAGTAGAAAGAGGCAGCTCAGGCCACCGAATGCACACACACCCTTTCCTTACAAGGCAGTATTTAATCCAACCGGGACTGGCAGGGTGTGTGTGGAGGGGGTATTTGGATCTGGGGTTGCCCCTGGTGCGGCAGCAGACTCCCAGGGAGATCTTGTGCAGCTCGAGTCCGACACAATTTCCGCTCACAAGATACCGGTACATCCATCTAATGGGCAGGAGATGTGTGAGGAACATGTTCCTACTCTTGATTTATTGAAAGCCACTCCAGCACAGTCTGTGTTCATTCACTGGGCTCCACACAGCTCCAAGAGATCAATGCTAATCGGTCGCATTGGCAGGAGAGAGAGAGAGAGAGATAGCGTTGAGAATGATCTGTGCTGTGTGCGGGGATCTTTCAGTGCTGTCTATATTGTTAATGTTGTAATGTCCCTCTTTTCAGCGAAGCTGGGAGAGGGTGTAAGCCCGATAGTCACATTTTCACAACTCCCCAATTCCCCCCTTTTGACACATTTGCAACCAAATAAAAACTGGGAGAGGGAGGGAAGTTATGGAAGTCCCGAAATCTCTGTCCTCAGACTCAGTACCAGGGTGGCCGGAGGAGATGAGACTGATCACTGAGATCCACCCTTCAGTCTCCTGGTGTCTGAACGGAATGGTTGTGAATTTTCAAGAAGATAGATTTTGATTTCTTCCCCGTTACTTTTTCAAATACCTTATCGAAAGGGCCATTATATTGTGGAAAAAGTGCTCCGATTATGTTACTGGGGGAGGAGAGCAGTGTGTGATCTTCACCAAGACACCGCAAGAAGGACACAGCCAGCTTTGTGCTGTGTGTCTGTTAACGGAACAAATGCTAGACTGGAGAAGCTGGGGCTGTTCTCCCTGGAGCAGAGAAGGTTGAGAGGAGATTTGATAGATGTGTTCAAAATCAAGAGGGGTCTGGACAGTGTAGATAGAGAGAAACTGTTCCCATTGGCGGAAGGGTTGAGATCCAGAGGACACAGATTTAACATAATTGGCAAAAGAACCAGGGGGGAGATGGGGAGAATTTTTTTTACGCAGCGAGTTGTTGTGATCTGGAATGCGCTGCCTGAAAGGGCGGTGGAAGCAGATTCAATAATAACTTTCAAAAGGGAATTGGATAAAAACTTGAAGGGGAGAAATTTGCAGGGCTGTGGGGAAAGAGCAGGGGGAGTGGGACTAATTGGAGAGCTCGTTCAAAGAGCCGGCACAGGCACGCTGGGCCGAATGGCCTCCTTCTGTGCTGTAGCATTCTATGATCATGCCTTTAAATTCCGTCTCCACTCCTTTTAGCTTGTTCCATCCTGCACAATACTGTCTGTATCCTGATGATGAGGAAGTGATGTGTTCCCGGGCCTGTGTCCTAGTTCAGGACCTACTCTCGCAAACCCTGCACATACAGGAGTGAAGTTATACCCACCTTCCACAGTTATACCCACCTTCCACTCAAAGATGTGGCTTCGTGCTCCAAGCACTAGGTCCTGCCCTGTGTCACTCCAGTACCCACAATTCCCCCTCATCCCCAGGATCAGTCTCAGGAGTCGAAGCCTCAACCAGGGCTAGATCCAGCAGTCTGTGACCCAACACATGTCTTCATGGGGGCAAGAGAGAGAGAGAGACAGAGAGAGAGAGAGACCGAGAGAAAGAGAGAGAGAGAGACAGAGAGAGAGAGAGACAGAGAGAGACAGAGAGAGAGAGAGACAGAGAGAAAGAGAGAGAGAGAGAGACAGAGAGAGAGAGAGACAGAGAGAGACAGAGAGAGACAGAGAGAGAGACAGAGAGAGAGAGACAGAGAGTGAGAAAGAGACAGAGAGAGAGAGAGACAGAGAGAGGGAGAGAGACAGAGAGAGAGACCGAGAGAGACAGACAAACAGAGTGAGAGAGAGAGAGAGTGAGAAAGAGAGAGAGAGAGAGTGAGAAAGAGAGAGAGAGAGAGAGAGACCAAGACAGAGACAGAGAGAGAGACAGAGAGAGAGATAGAGCGGCAGAGAGAGAGAGTGAGAGAGAGACAGAGAGTGAGAGAGACAGAGAGAGATAGCGACAGAGAGAGAGAGAGACAGAGAGACACAGAGAGAGAGAGAGAGACACACACACAGAGACAGAGAGACAGAGAGAGCGACAGAGAGAGAAAGAGAGAGAGAGTGAGAGATAGACAGAGACAGAGAGAGATAGACAGAGACAGAGAGAGAGACAGAGAGAGAGACAGAGAGAGAGAAACAGAGAGAGAGAGACAGAGAGAGACAGAGATAGAGGGAGAGAGACAGAGATAGAGAGATAGAGAGAGAGCCACAGAGAGAACACAGAGAGAGACACACACAGACAGAGACAGACAGACAGTTAGAGAGATAGACAGAGAAAAGAGTGAGAGAGAGAAGGGAGAGAGCTCCAACAGCGACAGAGAGAGAGTGAGAGAGAGACAGAGACAGAGAGAGAGACAGAGAGAGATAGACAGAGACAGAGAGACAGAGAGAGAGACAGAGAGAGAGAGAGAGACAGAGAGAGAGAGAAAGAGAGAGAGACACAGAGAGAGAGACAGAGACAGAGAGAGAGACAGAGAGAGACAGAGACAGAGAGAGAGACAGACAGAGAGAGAGACAGAGAGAGAGAGACAGAGAAAAGAGTGAGAGAGAGAAGGAAGAGCGCTCCAACAGAGAAAGGGTGGAGAGAGAAGGGGAGAGATAGAGAAGTTTTAAAATACTCATCCTTGTTTTCAAATCTCTCCATGGCCTCGCCCCTGCCTATCTCTGTAATCTCCTCCAGCCTTACAACCCTCAGAGATCTTTGCACTCTTCCAATTCTGGCCTCTTGCCCAACCTCCACCCCACCATTGGCGGCCGTGCCTTCAGCTGCCGAGGCCCTAATCTCTGGAATCCCCTCCCTAAACCTCTCCTCCTCTCTACTCCTCTCTCCTCCTTTAAGACGTTCCTTAAAACCTACCTCTCCTCGGCCCTAATATCTTGTTATGTGGTTCGGTGAGTGATTTTGTTTGATAATCGCTCCTGTGAAGCACCTTGGGAGTTTTACTACAGTAAAGGTGCTGTATAAATGCAAGTTGTTGTTGTTGTTCCAGTGAATGGTTTACTCCTCCTTGACCCTTTGAGTGGACGGATTACTCCTCTCTGACCCTTTGAGTGGACGGATTACTCCTCCTTGACCCTTTGAGTGGACGGATTACTCCTCTCTGACCCTTTGAGTGGACGGATTACTCCTCTCTGACCCTTTGAGTGGACGGATTACTCCTCTCTGACCCTTTGAGTGGACGGATTACTCCTCTCTGACCCTTTGAGTGGACGGATTACTCCTCTCTGACTCTTTGAGTGGACGGATTACTCCTCTCTGACCCTTTGAGTGGACGGATTACTCCTCTCTGACCCTTTGAGTGGACGGATTACTCCTCTCTGACCCTTTGAGTGGACGGATTATTCCTCTCTGACCCTTGGACTGACTGTGACTTCATCCAAATGTCCAGGAACTATGGCCCAGAGAAACGGGACATGTCTATCACCATCGGGGACTAATCGCCCCGCTCCTGGGTTGCTGTGGGTCATTATGAACAGGGAGGAGATTCTGTTAATTTATTGGCTGTGAAGCGCTTTGGGACGTCCCGAGGATGTGAAAGGCGCTACAGAAATGAAGTTCTTTCTGTTGTTGTTAGGAAGTCCACAGCGAACAGTAAGAGAAAAGTATCACAGGTGTTAGGCTTGTAAAAAAAGCAGCTTGTTGTCATGGTGATTTGGGCCTAGTTGGCAGGTCATCACAAGCTGTGGTTCAAGGGAAGCACTATCACTCAGGAGATCAGGAAGATGGAACTTTCTAGAAATAACTCGCCCCTTGTTCCGTCTGTCACGCTTCATTCATGTGCTTATTGCGGTTGATTGCTGTGAGGGGAGATTTTGCATGAATGGGGTGGAATTGGAAATATCTGTTCTTGACTGACACAGCGAGGTAGTTGCGGAGAGCTGGAAATGCACACGAAGAGAGGCAGGCTGCTTTGTCTCTCTTTTCCCATTTTATAATTAATTGTTTGCCTAATTAACTCAATTGGGAGAAACACTGCGAAGAGATGTTACCGAAGCAAATCCTGCAACTCTCAAAAAAATCTGGAAGGGTGCTTTTATTTTCACGGATAAAAAGTAAATGAAGAATCCAAGCTCCGATCGAGGTCCACAGTTTAAACACCGCAATTAAATCTCCTCTCGGCCTTCACTGCTCCAGTGGGAATAGTCCCAGTATCTCAAGTCTCTCCTCATAACCAGTGTTTCCCATCCCTGGCACCATCCTGGTCAATCGGCGCTGCATGCTCTCGGTGGCTTTACCTGGTGGTTAGCTGGTCATAGAACGCTGAGCTTCAGACCACTCTCAACGTGATGTGTTCAGCTGAAACTCCTACTCCTCAGGCATTGCCTCACCTCAAGAAAGATAAAGCTGGTTAAATGTGGCTGGCTACAAGGTGTCACAAGAGCCACGTGGGCTGTCCAAGGGCATCAGGGCATCCTCTCCTTTCTGCACTCCTCGTTTTCCTGTCTTTCTCTCTTTCATTTCCCTCACACTCTTCACAGCCAGCGTTGGAGGTGGGATTTGTAAGTGTTTTGTTCTCCTGCAGCTGTGGTCATGCGACTCTCCCAGCATCCACAGCAGTGGTGAAAGCCCTCTATTAACTCTCCGGGCACTGTCTTTTAACAGAGGACAGTCTCTGCCATTATGAATGTTGGGATAGCTACACCCATGTAGTCTGTCACTGCCCTTGAGAGAGAATGTGGTGACTCGCCAGCCTGGTCCACACAGCAAACAGCTTAGGATCCGGAGGCAGGAGAATTGGTAGATTTTAGTGACCCCAAGCTTCAATTTTCAAAACTAGATTGTAGTAGGCAGGCAAGACTGAGGGAGTGGAGGAGTGCCATAGTTGGGGAATTTAAATTCAGTCAATTCAATAAATCTGGAATAAAAAGCTAGTATCAGTAATGGTGACCATGAAACTATCGGATTGTCGTAAAAACCCAACTGGTTCACTAATGTCCTTCAGGGAAGGAAATCTACCGTCCTTACCCGGTCTGGCCTATATGTGACTCCAGACCCACAGCCATGTGGTTAACTCTTAACTGCCCTCTGGCATGGCCCAGCAAGACACTCAGTTGTCAGGGCAATGGCTCACCACCACCTTCTCGAGGGCAAGTAGGGATGGGCAATAAATGCCGGCCTTGCCAGCGACGCCCACATCCTGTGAACGAATTAAAAAAAAGTTTTGAGGGCCTGCAAAAGAATGAGTTAGAATAGGAGACTGTGCACGGAGTCTTGGCTTCAACACAGCGAGGATGCAGAGGAGCGAGAGTTTGCAGGAGGTGGTATTTGGAGCTGAGGTAGAATGAGAAAGGTCCAGATGAGAACTGACCCTAGAAGTACTGATTGAACTAAAGAGAGACGAGGGAGGCCGCGGCGAGCGTGAGGCTGCAGGCTGGGCATGGGAGGCGATGGTCTATCTAGCGCCTTGCTCCTGCCCTTCCACTGTTTTATTGTATTCAGCCCCAAATGCACGGAGCTGTGAGGGATCACCTTACATTCACTTAACTAAAGGTGGCAATCATGCATTGCAGAGCTTGCTGCCTCCCTGCACTTCCCATTATGTGCTCCGCTCCCCAAACCACCAGTCACACAGTAATCCAGCAGCTGTTAGTGGGTTGCATTCAGGAGATCAGACGACAGTGAATCATTTGTAACGTACGTGTACTCACGGGGTAAATTCACTCAACCCAACACCCTGGGCCAAGACCAAGGGTCTCCGGGTCCGAGATCGAGTTACAGAGCTGCACTGCCGATTTCCCCAGCTCCACACTGGGAGTTTGAGATCGGTGATTTACCATCAGGGAGCCGCATGCTGAATATTTGTTGGGTAATTATCAAGACTTAAAAACTGGTCTCCATCTGGGGAGACTTTGCACGTCTCTCTCACCCTTCTCCACAGCATATAAAGCTATACTGTATCTCTACTGACATGAATGCAGCTCCCTCACACTGTCACTCAGTAACCCCTCTCCCCCAGCGCCCTGTGTTACTGACTGTATCTCTACTGATGTTAATCCAGCTCCCTCACACTGTCACTCAGTAACCCCTCTCCCCCAGCGTCCTGTGTTACTGACTGTATCTCTACTGATGTTAATCCAGCTCCCTCACACTGTCACTCAGTAACCCCTCTCCCCCAGCGCACTGTGTTACTGACTGCATCTCCACTGATGTTAATCCAGCTCCCTCACACTGTCACTCAGTAACCCCTCTCCCCCAGCGCCCTGTGTTACTGACTGTATCTCTACTGATGTTAATCCAGCTCCCTCACACTGTCACTCAGTAACCCCTCTCCCCCAGCGCCTGTGTTACTGACTGTATCTCTACTGATGTTAATCCAGCTCCCTCACACTGTCACTCAGTAACCCCTCTCCCCCAGCGCCCTGTGTTACTGACTGTATCTCTACTGATGTTAATCCAGCTCCCTCACACTGTCACTCAGTAACCCCTCTCCCCCCAGCGCCCTGTGTTACTGACTGTATCTCTACTGACGTTAATCCAGCTCCCTCACACTGTCACTCAGTAACCCCTCTCCCCCAGCGCCCTGTGTTACTGACTGTATCTCTACTGACATGAATCCAGCTCCCTCACACTGTCACTCAGTAACCCCTCTCCCCCAGCGCCCTGTGTTACTGACTGTATCTCTACTGATGTTAATCCAGCTCCCTCACACTGTCACTCAGTAACCCCTCTCCCCCAGCGCCTGTGTTACTGACTGTATCTCTACTGATGTTAATCCAGCTCCCTCACACTGTCACTCAGTAACCCCTCTCCCCCAGCGCCCTGTGTTACTGACTGTATCTCTACTGACGTTAATCCAGCTCCCTCACACTGTCAATCAGTAACCCCTCTCCCCCAGCGCCCTGTGTTACTGACTGTATCTCTACTGATGTTAATCCAGCTCCCTCACACTGTCACTCAGTAACCCCTCTCCCCCAGCGCCCTGTGTTACTGACTGTATCTCTACTGACATGAATCCAGCTCCCTCACACTGTCACTCAGTAACCCCTCTCCCCCAGCGCCCTGTGTTACTGACTGTATCTCTACTGATGTTAATCCAGCTCCCTCACACTGTCACTCAGTAACCCCTCTCCCCCAGCGCCCTGTGTTACTGACTGTATCTCTACTGACATGAATCCAGCTCCCTCACACTGTCACTCAGTAACCCCTCTCCCCCAGCGCCCTGTGTTACTGACTGTATCTCTACTGATGTTAATCCAGCTCCCTCACACTGTCACTCAGTAACCCCTCTCCCCCAGCGCCCTGTGTTACTGACTGTATCTCTACTGATGTTAATCCAGCTCCCTCACACTGTCACTCAGTAACCCCTCTCCCCCAGCGCCCTGTGTTACTGATTGTATCTCTACTGACGTTAATCCAGCTCCCTCACACTGTCAATCAGTAACCCCTCTCCCCCAGCGCCCTGTGTTACTGACTGTATCTCTACTGATATTAATCCAGCTCCCTCACACTGTCACTCAGTAACCCCTCTCCCCCAGCGCCCTGTGTTACTGACTGTATCTCTACTGATGTTAATCCAGCTCCCTCACACTGTCACTCAGTAACCCCTCTCCCCCAGCGCCCTGTGTTACTGACTGTATCTCTACTGAAGTTAATCCAGCTCCCTCACACTGTCACTCAGTAACCCCTCTCCCCCAGCGCCCTGTGTTACTGACTGTATCTCTACTGATGTTAATCCAGCTCCCTCACACTGTCACTCAGTAACCCCTCTCCCCCAGCGCCCTGTGTTACTGACTGTATCTCTACTGATGTTAATCCAGCTCCCTCACACTGTCACTCAGTAACCCCGCTCCCCCAGCGCTCTTTGTTACTGACTATCTCTTCTGATGTTAATCCAGCTCCCTCACACTGTCACTCAGTAACCCCTCTCCCCCAGCGCCCTGTGTTACTGGCTGTATCTCTACTGATGTTAATCCAGCTCCCTCACACTTTCACTCAGTAACCCCTCTCCCCCAGCGCCCTGTGTTACTGACTGTATCTCTACTGATGTTAATCCAGCTCCCTCACACTGTCACTCAGTAACCCCTCTCCCCCAGTGCCCTGTGTCACTGACTGTATTTCTACTGATGTTAATCCAGCTCCCTCACACTGTCACTCAGTAACCCCTCTCCCCCAGCGCCCTGTGTTACTGACTGTATCTCTACTGATGTTAATTCAGCTCCCTCACAGTTTCACTCAGTAACCCCTCTCCCCCAGCGCCCTGTGTTACTGACTGTATCTCTACTGATGTTAATCCAGCTCCCTCACACTGTCACTCAGTAACCCCTCTCGCCCAGCGCCCTGTGTTACTGACTGTATCTCTACTGACATTAATCCAGCTCCCTCACACTGTCACTCAGTAACCCCTCTCCCCCCAGCGCCCTGTATTACTGACTGTATCTCTACTGACATTAATCCAGCTCCCTCACACTGTCACTCAGTATCCCCTCTCCCCCAGCGCCCTGTGTTACTGACTGTATCTCTACTGACATTAATCCAGCTCCCTCATACTGTCACTCTGTAACCCCTCTCCCCCCAGCGCCCTGTGTTACTGACTGTATCTCTACTGGTGTTAATCCAGCTCCCCCACACTGCCACTCAGCAACCCCTCTCCCCCAGCGCCCTGTGTTACTGACTGTATCTCTACTGACATTAATCCAGCTCCCTCACACTGTCACTCAGTAACCCCTCTCTCCCAGCACCCTGTGTTACTGACTGTATCTCTACTGATGTTAATTCAGCTCCCTCACAGTGTCACTCAGTAACCCCTCTCCCCCAGCGCCCTGTGTTACTGACTGTATCCCTACTGATGTTAATCCAGCTCCCTCACACTGTGACTCAGTCACCCCTCTCCCCCAGCACCCTTTATCACTGACTGTATCTCTACTGATGTTAATACAGCTCCCTCACACTGTCGCTCAGTAACCCCTCTCCCCAGCGTCCTGTGTTACTGACTGTATCTCTACTGATGTTAATCCAGCTCCCTCACACTGTCACTCATTAACTCCTCTCCCCCAGCGCCCTGTTTTACTGACTGTATCGCTACTGATGTTAATCCAGCTCCCCCACACTGTCACTCAGTAACCCTGCTCCCCCAGCGCTCTGTGTTACTGATTGTATCTCTACTGATGTTAATCCAGCTCACTCACACTGTCACTCAGTAACCCCTCCCCCCCAGTGCCCTGTGTTACTGGCTGTATCTCTACTGATGTTAATCCAGCTCACTCACACTGTCACTCAGTAACCCCTCTCCCCCAGCGCTCTGTGTTACTACCCTCCTGAGTTACTGTCTCCCTGGTGTAGTCATGCGTTGTATGAATGCGTTTCGACATCCTTGCTAATTGACCGCCTCCAGCTGTCAATGGTGGGTTGGACGATGGCCGTTCAGCTCTGAGACCCTGCCTGAAGCCCGGCCCAGTGTGCTGGGATGCAAGCCTCCTCCATCTGCTCGCAGTGAGGACCTACAGTGAAATGAGTTTGTGTCAGGGTCAACCCACTGCCAATTGGCACTAAATTGTCACCCTCACTCAAGATAAGCTGCAATACGGCTGGTGTGGGAGTCGGGAGCATTCGACTCTGCTCTGAACCGCGTGGCTACGCTCCAATTTCAGTCAGCACCTCCTGGAGGTGAGAAGAAAAATAACACAGCAAGTGTGACCCGGCCAACCGACCCCAACAAGCACTGCAACAGTAAATTGTATCTGTCGCGCCCTCACATCTAATGTGGATCATTCCCCTGCTCCCTCCTCCCTCGCTCAATGCCAGATTCAGGGGGACATGTAACACATGCAGCAGAGATAGCTTATGGTGTGAAAAATCATTGAAACCTCATTTAACATAACACTCAAAGCCTGATTAAACCCTCACCTCATGCCAGATAACACCAAGTGATACCGCCAAAGCCATTGGCACCTTGAAGTCTTCAACCTGTTCTAATTTAAGTCAGTCAAGCAGCAGCCTTGGCAATGGGTTTAACCCGTGACAGCCCAGATTGGAAAGGGTTTCCTACAGTTATTATATTTAATGCTTCTCTTTTGAACTTGTCATGGTGAAGAAAGTGAGTGCTGAGGAACGGAACTCTTCCTACTTCAGACTCCCAGTATCAGCATCAAAGGACAGGTACAGCACGGGTTAGATACAGAGTAAAGCCCCCTCTACACTGTCCCATCAAACACTCCCAGGGCAGGTACAGCACGGGTTAGATACAGAGTAAAGCCCCCTCTACACTGTCCCATCAAACACTCCCAGGGCAGGTACAGCACGGGTTAGATACAGAGTAAAGCTCCTCTACATTGTCTCTCTCTGCACTGTCCCATCAAACACTCCCAGGGCAGGTACAGCACGGGTTAGATACAGAGTAAAGCTCCCTCTACACTGTCCCATCAAACATTCCCAGGGCAGGTACAGCACGGGTTAGATACAGAGTAAAGCTCTCTCTACACTGTCCCATCAAACACTCCCAGGGCAGGTACAACACGGGTTAGATACAGAGTAAAGCTCCCTCTACACTGTCCCATCAAACACTCCCAGGGCAGGTACAGCACGGGTTAGATACAGAGTAAAGCTCCCTCTACACTGTCCCATCAAACACTCCCAGGGCAGGTACAACACGGGTTAGATACAGAGTAAAGCTTCCTCTACACTGTCCCGACCTTAGAAAAGTGGCCACCATTGTATCAGTTTGACATTTTTTCTATAAACTGCCCCAGTTATTCTGGGGCTCTGTGAGTCTGATTTAAAGCCAGATTTTACTAATTTAGTCTTACAGTACACATTCATTAAATCTACCCTTTAATACCAGTTAGTGCTGAAATCAGGCAATTTGTAACCATGGGTCGGTGCCCTGTGGGAATTTTATACAGGCTGCCCCCAAGCTCGTTTTTCATTTCACTCCGCCAGCCAGTGAACAGGAGCGACTTGTGCCCCTTCCGTCGGAGCGGGATTTGGAGGCAGGATCCGGAGTGACAGGATATGGACCAACCGACAGTACCTCCCACACACCTAAACACCCAGCACAGTCACAGCACGGCTCAAATTGCAATAAATTGTCACAATAGATTTCATGCAGACTTTACTTTGGAATCACAAAGATATTTCACCATCATCACAAATTAGCAACTAATTGTTTTCCATAAATCTGTGTGGGTGTTTGTGAAAATTGTTCTTGCATGAGAATCTAAAATTAGTGAAGTCATTTTAAGAAAAGCTTTTATAAAAACCATCGAAAACCCCTTAATTAGATTCCGGTCTGTAACTCACTCCCGGGTATCTGTTATTCTATATATAAACCCCCCGAACCCCTCGATTAGATTCCAGCCTGTAACTCACTCCTGGGTATCTGTTATTCTATATATAAACACCCCGAACCCCTCGATTAGATTCCATCCTGTAACTCACTCCCGAGCGTCTTTGACAGTGCGGCGCTCCCTCAGTAATGCCCCTACAACAATGCAGCGCTCCCTCAGTACTGCTCCTCCGACAGTGCAGTGCTCCCTGAGTATGCCCATCCGACAGTGCAGCACTCACTCAGTACTGCCCTTCCGACAGTGCGGCACTCCCACAGTACTGCCCCTCCGACAGTGCGGCGCTCCCTCAGTACTGCCCCTCCAACAGTGCAGCGCTCCCTCAGTACTGCCTCTCCGACAGTGCAGCGCTCCCTCAGTACTGCCCCTCCGACAGTGCAGCACTCCCTCAGTACTGCCTCTCTGACAGTGCAGCGCTCCCTCAGTACTGCCCCTCCGACAGTGCAGCGCTCCCTCAGTACTGCCTCTCTGACAGTGCGGCGCTCCCTCAGTACTGCCCCTCCGACAGTGCGGCTCTCCCTCAGTACTGCCTCTCCAACAGTGCAGCGCTCTCTCAGCACTGCCCCTCCGACAGTGCAGCGCTCCCTCAGCACTATCCCTCCGACAGTGCAGCGCTCCCTCAGTACTGCCCCTCCGACAGTGCGGTGCTCCCTCAGTACTGCCCCTCCGACAGTGCGGCACTCCCTCAGTACTGCCCCTCCAACAGTGCAGCGCTCCCTCAGTACTGCCCCTCCGACAGTGCAGCGCTCCCTCAGTACTGTCCCTCCGACAGTGCGGCGCTCCCTCTGTACTGTCCCTCCGACAGTGCAGCGCTCCCTCCGTACTGCCCCTCCGACAGTGCGGCGCTCCCTCAGTACTGCTCCTCCGACAGTGCGGCGCTCCCTCAGTACTGCCCCTCCGACAGTGCAGCGCTCCCTCAGTACTGCCCCTCCGACAGTGCGGCGCTCCCTCCGTACTGCCCCTCTGACAGTGCGGCGCTCCCTCAGTACTGTCCCTCCGACAGTGCGGCGCTCCCTCCGTACTGCCCCTCCAACAGTGCAGTACTCCCTCAGTACTGTCCCTCCGACAGTGCGGCGCTCCCTCAGTACTGCCCCTTCAACAGTGCAGTGCACCCTTAGTACTGCCCCTCCGACAGTGCGGCGCTCCCTCCGTACTGCCCCTCTGACAGTGCAGTGCTCCCTCAGTACTGTCCCTCCGACAGTGCGGCGCTCCCTCAGTACTGCCCCTTCAACAGTGCAGTGCACCCTTAGTACTGTCCCTCCGACAGTGCGGCGCTCCCTCAGTACTGTCCCTCCGACAGTGCGGCGCTCCCTCCGTACTGCCCCTCCGACAGTGCAGTGCACCCTCAGTACTGCCCCTCCGACAGTGCGGCGCTCCCTCCGTACTGCCCCTCCGACAGTGCAGTGCACCCTCAGTACTGTCCCTCCGACAGTGCGGCGCTCCCTCCGTACTGCCCCTCCGACAGTGCAGTGCACCCTCAGTACTGCCCCTCCGACAGTGCGGCGCTCCCTCAGTACTGCCCCTCCGACAGTGCAGTGCACCCTCAGTACTGCCCCTCCGACAGTGCGGCACTCCCTCAGTACTGTCCCTCCGACAGTGCGGCGCTCCCTCAGTACTGCCCCTCCGACAGTGCAGTGCACCCTTAGTACTGCACTGGGAGTGTCAGCCTGGATTTTGTGCTCGAGTCTCTGGAGTGGGGCTTGAACCGACAACCTTTGGACTCCGCGGCGTGGGTGCTCCCACTGGGCCACGGCTGATGCCTGTATTAGATTAAAACTCTATTAATTGCAAAGTAGAAAAAAAATGCACAGATTTAGCCAGCAGTAACCATTTTTAATGTAACAATGTGTAAATGTCCGTGGGAGCATTTGTACAGACATGTCCCAGGCCCCCACAGGTACGTGTGACAGGAGTGTTTGAGCCCGGGGGAGACAGCGTGTGGGTGGGATGTGTATCGGTCTAATTGTGCTGCCTGTATCCTGATGGAATGACGGACCATCTCGACTTTTTTTGTCCCTCCCTGTGAGGTGGTCTGACCGCCACTTGCTTCTTTCCAATAGGCTGTTCCACCAGCTCCCAAGGCGAATGCCCCAGCCAGTGTGCTGCGGACCCACCCTGGGCTGGAAGACCCCAGGAACGATCCCCAGCCTGTGCTGAGCGCAGCCACTCTCAGTCCTAGTCCTGCAAATCACTCCGGGCTCTGGCTCCTGATTGTCGGAAATGCACACAGGTGCGCATCGGGTGAGGACAGGTGGGAAATCCCTCACCGTCAAATAGTCTGCTGCCATTTACTGTTTTATCTCAGTAATACACAGAAATAAACAGAAGTTACAACACGAGACGGGCCATTCGGCCCAGCCAGTCTGTGTCGGTGTTTACCCTCCACACGAGCAGAGTTCGAATCACTTTTACCCGCCCTGTTCCCATATCCCTTCATCCCCCTCTCCAATCTAATCTGGAATGTTGATAGTTTCTGCCTCATCCACTAACCCTGGGAGTGAATTCCACAGCCTCACAGCTCTGTGTGTGAAGAAGTTTCTCCTGCCCTCTGTGCTAAATCACTTGCATTTCATCGTGTATCTATGGCCCCTCGTTCTAGATCCTCAACTACTGGAGCCAGGCTGCTTCTATCCACTCTGGCCCATCCGTTCATAATTTTAAACACTTCTATCACATCGCCCCATAATCTGCATTGTTCTAATGATAAAGGACCCAATTTACAAGTCTTTATTTTTATATTTCCTTATACCAGGCAGCCTCCTAGTGAATCTGTGCTGTACCCGCTCTGAAACCTCAACATCCTTCCGAGAGTGTGGAGCCCAGAACTGCTCACAGTCCTCCAGCTGTGATCTCACTGAGGTTTAACATAGGCTCATCATGAAGCTTTGGCTTTTATCTGCTATGCTTCTTGTGATAACACCAAGAACTCCACGAGCTTCTTTCACAGCCTTCTAACCCTGAGCTGCTGCCATGAACGTTCCGTGAACCTGTAGCCACAAAGCCTCTGCTCTTCCGCAGCAGTGCTCCTACTGCCAATGACATTGGTGTGAGGTAGTGGAGACTGGCAGCACCCATGGAGCCAGAGAGAGTCAGCGTCTTCAGGAGAGCAACTGGGGAAAATATCTTCTCATAAAGAGAGGGTGGAGCGCAACTGATATTGCTCTGTTGGATGGCACACACCCAGATGGGACCTCAAGTTGTCCGACAGCAAATGCGTTACCAAGATAAAAGCCCAATTTTGCATCAGTTTTTTAAATCAAGGTAGGGCGAGGCAATCAGAGCAGGGAAGTACACGCCGAAATCCATTGAGAAGCACAGAGGTAATTGAATTGATCCGACTCGATCAATAATCAAAGAGAGCCGAGTGCAGTTAACTTGATGTTTCTGAACAGCTACCACGCTTCGCACAGGGCTTTTAAGTTTGTGAAGTGTTTGTAATTGGAGTAAGACTGAAACGAGCGGTGGCGTCGACAACAGCTGACACATTGCACATCTAAGGTTAGGAAAAGCCATTCGGGGGTTTCACGAGGCGGGAGGGGAGGAACTCAGTGAGCAGGGAAGGCGGGAGTTAGAGCAGGTCAGTGAGTGGGGATTGGCGGGAGTTAGTGAAGGTCAGTGAGTGGGGATTGGCGGGGGTTAGTGAAGGTCAGTGAGCGGGGATTGGCGGGGGTTAGTGAAGGTCAGTGAGCGGGGATTGGCGGGAGTTAGTGACGGTCAGTGAGTGGGGATTGGCTGGAGTTAGTGACGGTCAGTGAGCGGGGATTGGCTGGAGTTAGTGAAGGTCAGTGAGCGGGGCGGGGATTGGCGGGAGTTAGTGACGGTCAGTGAGTGGGGATTGGCTGGAGTTAGTGACGGTCAGTGAGCGGGGATTGGCTGGAGTTAGTGAAGGTCAGTGAGCGGGGATTGGCGGGGGTTAGTGAAGGTCAGTGAGTGGGGATTGGCTGGAGTTAGTGCAGGTCAGTGAGTGGGGATTGCTTGGGGATTGGCTGGAGTTAGTGCAGGTCAGTGAGTGGGGATTGGCGGGGGTTAGTGAAGGTCAGTGAGTGGGGATTGGCTGGAGTTAGTGAAGGTCAGTGAGCGGGGATTGGCGGGGGTTAGTGAAGGTCAGTGAGTGGGGATTGGCTGGAGTTAGTGCAGGTCAGTGAGTGGGGATTGGCGGGGGTTAGTGAAGGTCAGTGAGTGGGGATTGGCGGGAGTTAGTGACGGTCAGTGAGTGGGGATTGGCTGGAGTTAGTGCAGGTCAGTGAGTGGGGATTGGCGGGAGTTAGTGCAGGTCAGTGGGGATTGGCTGGAGTTAGTGCAGGTCAGTGAGTGGGGATTGGCTGGAGTTAGTGAAGGTCAGTGAGCGGGGATTGGCTGGAGTTAGTGAAGGTCAGTGAGCGGGGATTGGCGGGGGTTAGTGAAGGTCAGTGAGTGGGGATTGGCTGGAGTTAGTGCAGGTCAGCGGGGATTGGCGGGGGTTAGTGACAGTCAGTGAGCGGGGATTGGCGGGGGTTAGTGCGGGTCAGTGAGCGGGGATTGGCGGAGTTAGTGCAGGTCAGTGAGCGGGGATTGGCGGGGGTTAGTGAAGGTCAGTGAGCGGGGATTGGCGGGAGTTAGTGCAGGTCAGTGAGTGGGGATTGGCTGGAGTTAGTGTAGGTCAGTGAGCGGGGATTGGCGGGGGTTAGTGCAGGTCAGTGAGCGGGGATTGGCTGGAGTTAGTGCGGGTCAGTGAGCGGGGATTGGCGGGGGTTAGTGAAGGTCAGTGAGCGGGGATTGGCGGGAGTTAGTGACGGACAGTGAGCGGGGATTGGCTGGAGTTAGTGCGGGTCAGTGAGCGGGGATTGGCTGGAGTTAGTGACGGTCAGTGAGTGGGGATTGGCGGGAGTTAGTGCAGGGAGCGGGGTTTGGCGGGGGTTAGTGAAGGTCAGTGAGCGGGGATTGGCTGGAGTTAGTGCAGGTCAGTGAGCGGGGATTGGCTGGAGTTCGTGCAGGTCAGTGGGGATTGGCGGGAGTTAGTGCAGGTCAGTGGGGATTGGCTGGAGTTAGTGCAGGTCAGTGGGGATTGGCTGGAGTTAGTGCAGGTCAGCGGGGATTGGCTGGAGTTAGTGCAGGTCAGTGGGGATTGGCTGGAGTTAGTGCAGGTCAGCAGTGCTCTGCCTGGATCGGTGGGCTTTCCAGAAGTTTCTGAAGGCGCCAAGTGAGGCAGCAAGGTGGAAGGATTGAGGGACGAGGGCTCGAGAGACGAAGGCAGCTGAAGGTTCTGCCGCAGGTTGCTGAGCAGGGGAGGGGCGGTGAATGTACATCCCATCAGTACATCGGGACATCCTGAGGTCATGAAAGGCGCTATATAAATACAGCTCTTTCTTTCAAAGTGTGACATACATTGTGTGATATCTCGAAAGTGATAGACAGACCGTAACGATAGACCTTATATATGGATAGAAAGATACAGAGATATAACTAGAGAACCAAATAATCTGTTTTTTATTACTGGTGTTAGTTGAGGGATTAATGATGGTCATGACACCAGGAGAACTCCCCTCTTCAAATAATCTTCTAATTCCACCTGTTAGGCCTTCGGTTTAACGTCTCATCCGAATGACAGCATCGCTGACAGTGCGGCACTCCCTCAGTACTGCCCCTCCGACAGTGCAGCGCTCCCTCAGTACTGCCCCTCCAAGAGTGCAGCGCTCCCTCAGTATTGCCCCTCCGACAGTGCAGCACTCCCTCAGTACCGCCCCTCCGACAGTGCAGCACTCCCTCAGTACTGCCCCTCCAACAGTGCCGCGCTCCCTCAGTACTGCCCCTCCAGCAGTGCCGCGCTCCCTCAGTACTGCCCCTCCGACAGTGCAGCGCTCCCTCAGTACTGCCCCTCCGACAGTGTGGCGCTCCCTCAGCACTGCCCCTCCGAGAGTGCGGCGCTCCCTCAGTACTGCCCCTCCGACAGTGCGCCGCTCCCTCAACACTGCCCCTCCGACAGTGCGGCGCTCCCTCAGCACTGCCCCTCCGACAGTGCAGCACTCCCTCAGCACTGCCCCTCCGACAGTGCAGCGCTCCCTCAGTACCGCCCCTCCGACAGTGCAGCACTCCCTCAGTACTGCCCCTCCAACAGTGCAGCGCTCCCTCAGCACTGCCCCTCCGAGAGTGCGGCGCTCCCTCAGTACTGCCCCTCCGACAGTGCGGCGCTCCCTCAGCACTGCCCCTCCAAGAGTGCGGCGCTCCCTCAGTACTGCCCCTCCGAGAGTGCAGCGCTCCCTCAGTCCTGCCCCTCCGACAGTGCGGCGCTCCCTCAGTACTGCCCCTCCGACAGTGCGGCGCTCCCTCAGTACTGCCCCTCCGACATTGCGGCGCTCCCTCAGTACTGCCCCTCCGACAGTGCAGCGCTCCCTCAGTACTGCCCCTCCGACAGTGCAGCACTCCCTCAGTTCTGACGCTCCGACAGAACATAACAACATCAGAACATAAGAAATAGGAGCAGTAGGCCATTCGGCCCCTCGAATCTGCTCCGCCATTCAATAAGATCATGGCTGATCTGATCTTGGTCTCAACTCCACTTTTCTGCCTGTTCCCCATAACCCTTGACTCCCCTGTAGTTCAAAAATCTGCCTATCTGAGCCTTGAATATATTCAATGACTCAGCCTCCACAGCTCTCTGGGGTAGAGAATTCCAAAGATTCACGACCCTCTGAGAGAAGAAATTCCTCCTCATCTCCGATTTAAATGGGTGCCCCCTTATTCTGAAACTATGCCCCCGAGTTCTAGATTCCCCCACGAGGGGAAACATCCTCTCTGCATCTACCCTGTCAAGCCCCTTCAGTATCTTATACGTTTCAATCAGATCCCCTCTCATTCTTCTAAACTCCAATGAGTATAGGCCCAACCTGCTCAACCTTTCTTCATAAGACAACCCCTTCATCTCCGGAATCAACCTCGTGAACCTTCTCTGAACTGCCTCCAATGCAAGTATATCCCTCCTTAAATAAGGAGACCAAAACTCCACGCAGTACTCCAGGTGTGGTCTCACCAGCGCCCTGTACAGTTGTAACAGGACTTCCCTACTTTTATACTCCATTCCTTCTGCACTAAAGGCCAACACTCCATTTGCCTTCCTAATTACTTGCTGCACCTGCATGCTAACTTTTTGTGATTCATGTACAAGGACCCCCAGATCCCTCTGTAACTCAGCATTTTGTAATCTCTCCCCATTTAAATAATATTTTGTTTTTTTATTCTTCCTACCAAAATGGATAACTTCACAATTTCCCACATTATACTCCATCTGCCAAATGTTTGCCCACTCACTTAGCCTGTCTATATCCCTTTGCAGATTCTTTGTGTCCTCCTCACAACTTGCTTTCCCACCTATTTTTGTATCATCAGCAAATTTGGCTCCAGTACACTCGGTCCCTTCATCCAAGTCATTAATATAGATTGTAAATAGTTGAGGTCCCAGCACTGATCCCTGTGGCACCCCACTAGTTACAGTTTGCCAACCTGAAAATGACCCATTTATCCCGACTTTCTGTTTTCTGTTAGTTAGCCAATCCTCTATCCATACTAATATATTACCCCCAACCCCGTGAGCTCTTATCTTGTGCAGTAACCTTTTATGTGGCACCTTGTTGAATGTCTTCTGGAAATCCAAATACACGACATCTACTGGTTCCCCTTTATCCACCCTGCTTGTTACATCCTCAAAGAATTCTAATAAATTCGTCAAACACGATTTCCCTTTCATAAAACCATGCTGACTCTGTTTGATTGTATTATGATTTTCTAAATGTCCTGTTAGTACATCCATAATAATGGATTCCAGCATTTTCCAAATGACAGATGTTAGGCTAACTGGCCTATATTTTCCTGCTTTCTGTCTCCCTCCTTTCTTGAATAGTAGTGTTACATTTGCAGTTTTCCAGTCCGCTGGGACCTCTCCAGAATCCAGGGAATTTTGGTAGATTACAACCAATGCATCCACTATCTCTGCAGCCACCTCTTTTAAGAGTCTAGGATGCAGGCCATCAGGTCCAGGGGACTTGTCAGCCTTTAGTCCCATTAGTTTGCCAAGTACTTTTTCTCTTGTGATAGTGCCTCCCTCCCTTTTGCCCCTTGATTTTCCACTATTCCACGTGAAGACAGTTACAAATTGGTCCGCATGGGTCCTAGCTATGCCTGCCTTTTCGTGGGATATGTGGAACACTCTTTGTTCCAGTCCTACTCGGGTCCCCTCCCTCACCTCTTTTTCCGGTACATTGATGACTGTATCGGTGCCGTCTCCTGCTCTCGCCCTGAACTAGAACATTTCATTCACTATGCTTCCAATTTCCACCCTTCCCTCACCTTCACATGGTCCATCTCCGACTCTTCTCTTCCCTTCCTCGACTTCTCCATCTCCATCTCTGGGGATAGGTTATTGACTAACATTCACTACAAGCCCACCGACTCCCACAGCTACCTGGACTACACTTCCTCCCACCCCGCCTCCTGTAAGGACTCTATTCCATTCTCCCAGTTTCTCCGTCTCCGCCGCATCTGCTCTGATGATGCCACCTTCCATACCAGTGCTTCCGACATGTCTTCCTTTTTCCTCAACCGAGGATTCCCTTCTACCGTGGTCGACACGGCCCTCGACCGTGTCCGTTCTATCTCCCGCACATCCGCCCTCACCCCTGCCCCTCCCTCCCGGAACCACGATAGGGTTCCCCTTGTCCTCACCTTTCACCCCACCAGCCTCCACATTCAACGGATCATCCTCCGCCATTTCCGCCACCTCCAGCGTGATCCCACCACCAAACACATCTTCCCCTCACCTCCCCTTTCAGCATTCCGCAGGGACCGCTCCCTCCGCGACACCCTAGTCCACTCCTCTACCACCCCCAGCACCCCTTCCCCTTCGCCTGGCACCTTCCCGTGCACGCGCAGGAGATGCAACACATGCCCTTATACCTCCCCTCTTCCCACTGTCCAGGGCCCCAAACACCCCTTCCAGGTGAAACAGCGATTTACTTGTACTTCCTGCAATTTAGTATACTGTATTCGCTGCTCACGATGTGGACTCCTCTACATTGGGGAGACCAAACGCAGATTGGGTGACCGCTTTGCGGAACACCTCCGTTCAGTCCGTAAGGGGGACCCCGAGCTCCCGGTGGCCTGTCACTTTAATTCACCGCTTCACTCCCACTCTGACCTCACCGTCCTCGGCCTAATACACTGTTCCACGGAAGCTCAGCGTAAGCTCGAGGAACAGCACCTCATCTTTCGTTTAGGCACGCTACAGCCCTCTGGACTCAATATCGAGTTCAACAATTTTAGATCATAACCTCAGCTCCAATCACATTTATATTTTATTTTATCTACCCTTTTATTTGTCCCCCCCACCTTTTTTTTCCTCCTAGAAGCTGGCAGCTGTCCTTCATTCTGCCAGTAGATTTCACACTTCATTCAGCCTTAATCTGTCACATTAACACCACCTCTAGCCTTGCATATCTCTTAATGTCTCTTAATGTCTCTTCATCTCCTCCTTTGTTCCTTTATCCCCTCCCCCTTTTCCCAGCTTTACCCTGGCCTTAAATCTATTTGATTTCCAGCTCTTCCCAGTTCTGATGAAAGGTCATCGACCTGAAACGTCAACTCTCTTTCTCTCTCCACGGATGCTGCCTGGCCTGCTGAGTTTTTCCAGCGTTTTCTGTTGTTATTTCGGATTTCCAGCATCTGCAGTATTTTGCTATCGTACAAATTATTTGTTCAAAGTCTCTGCCATTTCCTTGTTTCCCATTATTAATTCCCCAGTTTTTTCCTCTGAGGGACCAATGTTTACTTTAGCTCCTCTCTTCCTTTGTATATACTTGTAGAAGCTCTTACTGTTTTTTTTAAATTTCTAGCTAGTTTACTCTCATAATCTATTTTCTCCCTCTATTATTTTTTTAGTCATCCTTTGCAAGTTTCTAAAAATTTCCCAATCCTCTGGCCTACCACTAATCTGAGCAACATTGTAAGCCTTTTCTTTCAATTTGATACCCTCCTTAACTTCCTTACTAAGCCACGGATGTTTCATCCTTCTCATAGAGTTTTCCTTTCTCACTGGAATATATCTTTGCTGAGAGTTATGAAATATCTCCTTAAAAGTCTGCCACTGCTTATCTCCCATCTTACCTTTTAATCTATTTTCCCATCCACTTTAGCCAACTCTATCTTCATACCCTTGTAATTGCCTTTATTTAAGTTTAAGACACTAGTTTCAGACCCAAGTTTCTCACCCTCAAACTGAATGTGAAATTCTATAATGTTAAGATCACTCTTCCCTAGACGCTCCTTTACTATGCAGTGCAGTACAGTGCAGCGCTCCCTCAGTACTGCCCCTCCGACAGTGCAGCGCTCCCTCAGTATTGCCCCACCGACAATGCAGCGCTCCCTCTGTACTGCACCTCCGACAGTGCGGCACTCCCTCAGTACTGCCCCACCGACAGTGCGGCACTCCCTCAGTACTGCCCCTCCGACAGTGCAGCGCTCCCTCAGTACTGCCCCACCGACAATGCAGCGCTCCCTCTGTACTGCACCTCCGACAGTGCGGCACTCCCTCAGTACTGCCCCACCGACAATGCAGCTCTCCCTCAGTACTGCCCCTCCGACAGTGCGGCACTCCCTCAGTACTGCCCCACCGACAGTGCGGCACTCCCTCAGTACTGCCCCTCCGACAGTGCAGCGCTCCCTCAGTACTGCCCCTCCGACAGTGCAGCGCTCCCTCAGTACTGCACCTCCGACAGTGCGGCACTCCCTCAGTACTGCCCCTCCGACAGTGCGGCACTCCCTCAGTACTGCCCCTCCGACAGTGCAGCACTCCCTCAGTACTGCCCCTCCGACAGTGCGGCACTCCCTCAGTACTGCCCCTCCGACAATGCAACGCTCCCTCTGTACTGCACCTCCGACAGTGCGGCACTCCCTCAGTACTGCACTGGGAATGTCAGCCTAGCTTTTTGTGCTCAAGTCTCTGGAGTGGGACTTTGAACCCACGACCTTCTGACTCAGAGGCGACTGTGCTACCATTGAGCCAAGGTAGGTGGGTAGCTAGCTCGATAGAGATTGATTTCGACAGTCAGATAAATAGATGATCGGAATCTATTTCTTGGGGTAGATTCAGGTGACTGAGAGTTAAATCCTCCTCACTTTACATAGGAACATAGTTTATTTATAAACTGAACATTCAACCTGTGCTCGCAGTCATCTTTCAATCTCAATCATCACTTGGCAATAATTTCCAGCCAAAAGAAGGAAACTTTATTTCACACATTAAGTTCTCGGTGAATTTGGGCGCAGAAACAAACTGTGTGCTACAAATTTCAGTCACATGTTGTACAGTGCGCTCCACAGGGTGGGTAAGGAGAGCAAGGAGTTCAGTACAGCAAAGGCAGCTCACACTCGACATACGGAAACTGTTTATAGCTCTGTCTCCAAGCTCATGCTGAGACAGTCTGTCTGTGTATCGTTGATGCATCATTCAGTCATTGTCGGAGATTTTCTGGGACGCACCTTGGGCCTCACTCTCTGTAAGCTTCGCTCACTCCTGCAGTTCCTGCTGATGGGGCATTTTCACACCAGGGCTGGCAAACTTTCTGAAAGTAATTATCTCCTTTTGTAGTTGGTGCTTCTTCTCCCCCTCTTCATCTGCTGCAGGTGCTGACTCTCGCCGAGTTACAGTTCTGTCCTCCGCGCTCCACTATCGGGAGCGTAGCGTAGTGGTAATCTCACTGGGCTAGTAATCCAGAGGCCTGGACTAATGATCCGGAGACATGAGTTCAAATCCCACCACAGCAGCTGGGGAATTTAAGTTCAGTTAATTAAATAAATCTGGAATAAAAAGCCAGTATCAGTAATGATGACCATGAAACTATCGGATTGTCGTAAAAACCCATTAGGTTCACTAATGCCCTTTAGGGAAGGAAATCTGCCGTCCTTACCCGGTCTGGCCGATATGTGACTCCAGACCCACAGTAATGTGGTTGACTCTTAACTGCCCTCTGAAATGGCCCAGCAAGAGTTTTACACAGTTGTAAAAAACTGCTTCTCACCAACATCTGTACCAAAATTGGGAGAGCTGTCCCCCTGACATAGTCATACTCACAAAATCATAACTTTCAGCCAATGGCAGGACAGACCCAGCAGAGGTGGTGGCACAGTGGGAAACAATCGGGAGGGAGTAGCCCTGCGAGCCCTCAATATTGACTCCGGACCCCATGAAGTCTCATGGGCAAGGAAACCTCCTGCTGATTACCACCTACCGCCCTCCCTCAGCTGATGAATCAGTACTCCTCCATGTTGAACACCAATTGGAAGAAGCACTGAGAGTAGCAAGGGCACAGAATGTACTCTGGGTGGGGGGACTTCAATGTCCATCACCGAGAGTGGCTCGGTAGCACCACTACTGGCCGAGTCCTGAAGGACATAGCTGCCTGACTGGACCTGCGACAGGTGGTGAGAGAACCAACACGAGGAAAAAACCTACTTAACCTTGTCCTCACCAATCTACCTGTCGCAGATGCATCTGTCCAGGACAACATTAGGCAGCAGTGATCACCGCACAGTCATTGTGAAGACGAAGTCCCGTCTTCACACTGAGGACATCCTCCATTGTGTTGTGTGGCACTACCACCGTGCTAAATGGGATAGATTCAGAACAGATCTAGCAGCTCAAAACTGGGCATCCATGAGGTGCTGTGGGCCATCAGCAGCAGCAGAATTGTATTCCACCACAATCTGTAACCTCATGGCCTGGCATATCCCTCACTCTACCATTACCACCAAGTCAGGGGACCTAACCCTGGTTCAATAAGGAGTGTGGAAGAGCATGTCAGGAGCAGCACCAGGCATACCTAAAAACAAGGTGCCAACCTGGGGAAGCTGCAACACAGGACTACATGCATGCTAAAAAGCGGAAGCAGCATGCTATAGACAGGGCTAAGCAATCGCACAATCAATGGATCAGATCAAAGCTCTGCAGTCCTGCCACATCCAGTGGTGGACCATTAAACAACTAACGGGAGAGGAGGAGGCTCCATGAATATCCCCATCCTCAATGATGGTGGAGCCCAGCACGTGAGTGCAAAAGACAAGGCTGAAGCGTTTGCAACCATCTTCAGCCAGAAGTGCCGAGTGGATGATCCCTATCGGCCTCCTCCTGAGGTCCCCACCATCACAGAAACCAGTCTTCAGCCAATTCGATTCCCTCCACGTGATATCAAGAAACGGCTGAGCGCACAGGATACAGCAAAGGCTATGGGCCCTGACAACATCCCGGCTATCGTGCTGAAGACTTGTGCTCCAGAACTAGCCGCGCCTCTAGACAAGCTGTTCCAGTACAGCTGCAACACTGGCATCTATCCGACAATGTGGAAAACTGCCCAGGTATGTCCTGTCCACAAAAAGCAGGACAAATCCAATCCGGTCAATTACCGCCCCATCAGTCTACTCTCAATCATCAGCAAAGTGATGGAAGGTGTCATCGACAGTGCTATCCAGCAGCACTTACTCACCAATAACCTGCTCACTGATGCCCAGTTTGGGTTCCGCCAAGACCACTCGGCTCCTGACCTCATTACAGCCTTGGTCCAAACATGGACAAAGGAGCTGAATTCCAGATGTGAGGTGAGAGTGACTGCCCTTGACATCAAGGCAGCATTTGACCGAGTGTTGCATCAAGGAGCCCTAGTAAAACTGAAGTCAATGGAAATTGGGGGAAAAATTCTCCACTGGCTGGAGTCATATTCAGCACAAAGGAAGATGGTTGTGGTGGTTGGAGGTCAATCATCACAGCCCCAGGAGTTTCTCAGGGCTAACCATCTTCAGCTGCTTCATCAATGACCTTCCCTCCAAAATAAGGTCAGAAATGGGGATGTTCGCTGATGACTGCACAGTGTTCAGCGCCAATCACAACTCCTCAGATAATGAAGCAGTCCATGCCCGCATGCAACAAGACCTTGATGACGTTCAGGCTTGGGCTGATAAGTGGCAGGTAACATTCGCGCAACACAAGTGCCAGGCAATGACTATCTCCAACAAGAGAGAGTCTAACCACCATCCCTTGACATTCAACAGCATTACCATCGCCGAATCCGCCAAGATCAACATCCTGGGGGTCACCATCAACCAGAAACTTAACTGGACCAGACACATAAATACTGTGGCAACAAGAGCAGGTCAGAGGTTGGGTATTCTGTGCTGGTGCTGCTCTCAGACATTACCTCAGCTTCCACAGCGAGAGGATACTCACCCGCTGTGTACTGTACATGTACAGGAGACACTGAGACACACACGGATCGTACAGTACCACAAGAGGATTGAATCGTTCCCTATTACCCGCTGTATGCTGTACATATACAGGAGCTGACACTGAGACACACACGGGCCGTACAGTACCAGACGGGAGTGAATTGTTTCCTTTTACCCGCTGTGTACTGTACATTTACAGGAGACACTGAGACACACATGGGCCGTACAGTCCCAGACGGGAGTGAATCGTTCCCTTTTACCCGCTGTTTACTGTACATGTACAGGAGACACTGAGACACACACGGGCCGTACAGTCCCAGACGGGAGTGAATCGTTCCCTTTTACCGCTGTGTACTGTACATTTACAGGAGACACTGAGACACACACGGGCCGTACAGTACCAGACGGGAGTGAATTGTTTCCTTTTACCGCTGTGTACTGTACATTTACAGGAGACACTGAGACACACATGGGCCGTACAGTACCAGACAGGGAGTGAATCGTTCCCTTTTACCCGGTGTGTGCTGTACATGTACAGGAGCTGACACTGAGAGATACAAGGGCCATACAATACCAGATGGGAGTGAATTGTTCCCTTTTACCCGGTGTGTATTGTACATGTACAGGAGCTGACACTGAAACACACAAGGGCCGTACAGGAACTGATGGGAGTGAATCGTTCCCTTTTCCCCGCTGTGTACTGTACATATACAGGAGCTGACACTGAGACACACACGGGCCGTACAGTACCAGACGGGAGTGAATCGTTCCCTTTTACCCGCTGCGGACTGTACATGTACAGGAGCTGACACTGAGACACACACAAGCTGCCTAGTACCAGACGGGAGTGAATCGTTCCCTTTAACCCGCTGTGTGTACTGTACACGAACAGGAGCTGACACTGAGACACACACAGGCCGTACAGTCCCAGACGGTAGTGAATCGTTAACTTTTACCCGCTGTGTACTGTACTTGCACAAGAGCTGACACAGACACACACGGGCCGTACAGCACCAGACGGGAATTAATCGTTCCCTTTTACACGCTGTGTACTTTACATGTACAGGAGCTGACACTGAGACACACACGGGCCGTACAGTACCTGACAGGAATGAATTGTTCCCTTTTTCCCGCTGTGTGTATTGTACAGGTACAGGAGCTGAGACTGAGACACACACTTGCCGTACAGTACCAGACGGGAGTGAATTGTTCCCTTTTACGCGCTGTGTGCTGTACACGTACAGGAGCCGACACTGAGACACACACTTGCCATACAGTACCAGACGGGAGTGAATCGTTCCCTTTTATCTGCTGTGTTCTGTAGATGCCCAGGAGCTGACACTGAGACACACACGGGCCGTACAGTACCAGACAGGAGTGAATCGTTCCTTTTTGCCCGCTATGTGCTGTACATGTACAGGAGCTGACACTGAGACACACATGGGCCGTACAGTACCAGACGGGAGTGAATCGTTCCCTTTTCCCCGCTGTGTACTGTGCTTGGACAGGAGCTGACACTGAGACACACACGGGCCGTACAATAACATATTTGAGTGAATCGTTCCCTTTTACCCACTGTGTACTGTGCATGGACAGGAGCTGACACTGAGACACACACTTGCCGTACAGTACCAGACGGGAGTGAATCGTTCCCCTTCATCCGCTGTGTGCTGTACATGTACAGGAGCTGACACTGAGACACACGGGCCGTACAGTTCCAGACGGGAGTGAATCGTTCCCTTTTCCCCGCTGTGTACTGTACTTGCACAGGAGCTGACACAGACACACACACGGGCCGCATAGTACCAGACGGGAGTGAATCGTTCCGTTTTACGCGCTGTGTACTGTACATGTACAGGAGCCGACACTGAGACACACACTTGCCGTATAGTACCAGACGGGAGTGAATCGTTCCTTTTTATCCGCTGTGTTCTATAGATGCACAGGAGCTGACACTCAGACACACACCGGCCATACAGTACCAGACGAGTGTGAATCATTCCCTTTTACCCGCTGTGTACTGTGCATGGTCAGTAGCTGACACTGAGACACACACGGGCCGTACAATAACATATTTGAGTGAATCGGTCCCTATTACCTGCTGTGTACTGTACTTGCACAGGAGCTGACACTGACACACACGGGCCGTACAATCCCAGACAGGAATGAATTGTTCCCTTTTACCCGCTATGTATTGTACAGGTACAGGAGTAGACACTGAGACACACACGGGCCGTACAGTACCAGACGGGAGTGAATCGTTCCCTTTTTCCCGCTGTGTACTGCACATGTACAGGAGTAGACACTGAGACACACACAGGCTGCCTGGTACCAGACGGGAGTGAATCATTCCCTTTTACCCGCTGTGTGCTGTACATGTACAGGAGCTGACACTGAGACACACACGGGCCGTACAGTACCAGACGGGAGTGAATCGTTCCCTTTTACACGCTGTGTACTGTACATGTACAGGAGCCGACACTGAGACACACACTTGCCGTACAGTACCAGACGGGAGTGAATCGTTCCCTCTTATCCGCTGTGTTCTATAGATGCACAGGAGCTGACACTCAGACACACACGGGCCGTACAGTACCAGACGGGATTGAATCATTCCCTTTTACCCGCTGTGTACTCTATATATAGGGGATTTCAACTTCCCCAATATTAACTGGGATAGTCAGAGTGTGA
The DNA here is from genome assembly GCA_030390025.1 of Squalus acanthias. NCBI lineage: Eukaryota > Metazoa > Chordata > Chondrichthyes > Squaliformes > Squalidae > Squalus > Squalus acanthias. The sequence continues at coordinate 673,392 of JASTWF010000078.1, forward strand.
AAGGCTTAGAGGGTGCGGAATTCTTAAAGTGCCTCCAGGCAAGCTTTTTCAGCCAGCATGTGGAAAGTTCTACAAGAGAGGGGGCGGTCCTGGACCTAATTCTAGGGAATGTAGCCGGGCAAGTGGTAGAAGTGTCAGTAGGAGAGCATTTAGGTGACAGTGACCATAATTCGGTGAGATTTAAGGTAGTCATGGAAAAGGACAAAGATGGACCGGAAATAAAGGTTCTAAATTGGGGGAAGGCCGATTTTAATATGATAAGGCAGGATCTGGCCAAAGTGGACTGGAAATAGCTACTTGTAGGAAAATCTACATCAGTGCATTGGGAGTCTTTCAAAAGGAAATAGAGAGAGCACAACGCCAACATGTTCCCGTAAAGGTCAAGGGTGGGACCAACAAGCCCAGGGAACCCTGGATGTCAAGGGATACACAAGAATGGATTAGGGAAAAAGGGAGGCTTTTGGCAGATACAAAGGACTAAAAACAGTGGAAGCCCTAGAGGAGTATAGAAAGTGCAGGGTACATAAAAAAGAAATTAAGGAGAGCGAAGAGGGGGCATGAAAAAACACTGGCGGGCAAAATAAAGGAAAATCCCAAGGTGTTTTATAAGTATATTAAGGGCAAGAGGATAACCAGGGAAAGAGTAGGGCCCATTAGGGACCAAAGTGGCAATCTGTGTGTGGAGCCGGAAGATGTAGGTGAGGTTTTAAATGAATATTTTGCATCTGTGTTCACTATGGAGAAGGATGATGTAGGCATAGAAATCAGGCAGGGGGATTGTGATATACTTGAACAAATTAGTATTGAGAGGGAGGAGGTACTAGCGGTTTTAGCGGGTTTAAAAGTGAATAAATCCCCAGGCCCAGATGAAATGTATCCCAGGCTGCTGTGTGAGGCAAGAGAGGAGATTGCAGGGGCTCTGACACAAATTTTCAGAACCTCTCTGGCCACAGGGGAGGTGCCAGAGGACTGGAGAACAGCTAACGTAGTACCATTATTCAAGAAGGGTAGTAGGGATAAACCAGGGAATTACAGGCCAGTGAGCCTAACATCAGTGGTAGGGAAATTATTGGAAAAAATTCTGAGGGACAGAATTAGTCTCCACTTGGAGAGGCAGGGATTAATCAGGGATAGTCAGCATGGCTTTGTCAGGGGGAGATCATGTCTGACCAATTTGATTGAATTTTTCAAGGGTGTGACTAGGTGTGTGGATGAGGGTAGTGCAGTTGATGTAGTCTACATGGACTTCAGTAAGGCTTTTGACCAAGTCCCACATGGGAGACTGGTCAAGACGGTAAGAGCCCATGGGATCCAGGGCAATTTGGCATATTGGATCCAAAATTGGCTCAGTGGCAGGAGGCAGAGGGTGATGGTCAAAGGTTGTTTTTGTGACTGGAAGCCTGTGTCCAGTGGTGTACCACAGGGATCGGTGCTGGGTCCTTTGCTGTTTGTAGTGTACATTAATGATTTAGATATGAATGTAGGAGGTATGATCAGTAAGTTCGCAGATGACACGAAAATTGGTGGAGTGGTAAATAGCGAGGAGGGAAGCCTCAGGCTACAGGACGATATAGACGGGATGGTTAGATGGGCAGAACAGTGGCAAATGGAATTTAACCCTGAAAAGTGTGAGGTTGTTGAGGCTGCCGCGAAACACGAATGGAGGCTGAATCCATATGTGGAAAACAAGAAGCTTTTATTCACTGCATGGCAAAACAAAATTGTCTGAGAAAGCTGCTCCCAGAATTCTCTGGGTAAACTCCCAGAATTCTCTGGGTAAAACCTGAGGCCCCGTCCCCTTCTGCCTTAAAGGGGAGGGGCTGGAAATTTGTCCACAGACGGAAGAGTGGATTATGCCCGTTTTAGGTGGCGATCCGCCACACAGCTCCCCCCAGAATCCGCTTAGCAGGTGTGGACGAGACGGTGCGGCGGTCTGATGGGCCGGCCGGAGCGGCTCTTGTAGGACGCCGGTGGACGTGGGACGGCCGGGCGTGCAGCAGCCGGGTGAACCGGCTTGAGGGCAGGTCGGCCGCGTGGAGGTGGACGAGCTACAGGGACCTGCTCACCGGGCTCCGAGTGTGCTGGCTTGGATGGCGGGGCGGGAGAGGCAGTCAGCTACCACTTTGTCTCGGCCGGAGACGTGTTGGATGTCCGTGGTGAACTCGGACACTGCCGCGAGCTGGCGCTGCTGCCTGGTGGACCAGGGGTCGGTTGTCTTTGCCATTGCGAATGTCAGGGGCTTGTGGTCGACAAACGCAGTGAAGGGGTGGCCCTCAAGCAAAAACCGGAAATGGCGGACCGCCAGGAACAGCGCGAGGAGCTCGCGGTCGAAGGTTCTGTACTTGACCTCCGTGGGGCGTAGTTGGCTGCTGAAGAAGGCAAGTGGTTGCCAGGCGCCGTTGACCCACTGCACATACACGGCGCCGACCGCGTGGTCGGAGGCGTCCGTGGTGAGCGCTACCCTGGCATTGGGCCGTGGGTGCGCGAGCAGGGTGGCGTTGGCGAGCGCGGTCTTGGTGGAATCGAAGGCGGCGGATGCATCTGCCGTCCATTCGACCGCCATCTTGCCGCTCCTGCCCTGGAGGGCTTCATACAGGGGCCTCATGAGGGACGCCGCTTTGGGGATGAAGCGGTTATAGAAATTCACCATCCCGAGGAACTCCTGGAGGCCTTTGATGGTGGTGGGGCGGGGAAATTGTTGGACGGCCTGCACCTTGGTGGGCAGGGGAATGGCCCCAGCATGGGTGATGTGGTGGCTGAGGAAGTCGATCTTGTCCAGGCCGAACTGGCATTTGGCTGGGCTGAGGATGAGCCCGTGGTCGCTGAGGCGCCCGAACAGGATGCGAAGGTGTTCGAGGTGTTCCTGCTTGGAGGAACTGGCTACCAGGATGTCGTCCAGGTAGACGAACAGGAACTTCAGGTCCCGAAGGACCGAGTCCATGAGCCGTTGGAATGCCTGGGCTGCATTTTTGAGGCCGAAGGGCATCCGCAGGAACTCGAACAGGCCGAAGGGGGTGATTACGGCCGTCTTGGGGACGTCCGCCGGGTGGACGGGGACTTGGTGGTAGCCGCGCACCAGGTCGACCTTGGAAAGGACTGAGCGGCCGGCCAGTCTAGCCGAGATGTCCTGAATGTGCGGCACGGGGTACCGATCAGGGGTGGTGGCGTCATTGAGGCGGCGGTAATCCCCGCAGGGGCGCCAACCCCCGCCTGGTTTGGGGGCGATGTGGAGTGGGGAGGCCCAGGGACTGTTGGAGCGGCGGATGATGCCGAGCTGTTCCATGGTGGCAAACTCGGTCCGCGCGATCTCCAGTTTGGCCGGGTCCAGCCTGCGGGCGTGGGCGTACACTGGGGGGCCTGTGGTGGCGATGAAGTGTTCCACCCCGTGTTTGGCGGCCTCCGCGGAGAGGGTCGGATTGGTAAGGGCCGGGAATTCGGCCAGGAGTGCCGAGTAGTCATCCGTGGCCCGGGCGTGGCACTGTGACGCCATGTCGGCGGGTTGACGGGGGGCCATGGCGCCCAGGATGGGGGACATGGTGTTCATGTCCACGAGGCGGTGACGAGGGATGTCTACCAGTAAGCCGTGGGCACACAGGAAATCTGCGCCGATGAGGGGGGAGAGCACCTTGGCAGTGATGAACTCCCATCGGTAGCGGTGACCAGCGAGGTCGAGAGTGACTGTCCGGGTGCCATACGTCCGGATTTCCGAGCCGTTAGCAGCAGCCAGCGCCGGTCCTCGTTCGCCCTTTTGGATGTCGAGGTAGGAGGCCGGGATGATGCTGTGCTGAGCCCCAGTGTCGCACAGGAACCGGCAGCCGGTTTTGTCATCCGTGACGAACAGCAGGGAGCCCGCGTGGCCCACGGCCATCGCGGGGGCTGGAACGGGGGCGGACTTGAAAGAGCAGGGAGGTGTGCACCGTTGTGCCCTGGCGCCGAACCGTGCGTGGTAGTAACAGTGGCCCGGGTTAGTGGGGCGTGAAGGCCCCGTGGGCCTGGTGACAGGCCCTTGTGGTCACGGGCTGGATGGTGAGGGGCGCGCCCAGGCATTGGCTGCCAGGTCCGGAGTGACGTCGCGGCTGGAGTGAGCGGACAGCAGCTTGTCGGCCTCATCGGCCAGGGCTTCCAGGTTCGTGAGGCCAGACGCCACGATCGCTGGGCGGATGCTGAGAGAGAGCTGGCGGATGAACAGCGTGCGGAAGAGGGATCCGGGTGGGCTCTCGTCGGTGAGGGAGAGCATGTGGGAGAGGAGGTCTGACGGTGAGGCATCACCGAGGCCTGGAAGGTCGAGGAGGTGGCAGTTTCGCTGATATGCCGAGGCTGTAAATTTTTTAAGGAGCGCTGTCCTGACATGTGTGTACTTGCCTTCCTCTGGTGGGTTCTGCAGCGTTGTCCAAACCTTGGAAACTGCGGCGCTACTGAGTGATGTGACGAGATAGTCGTACTTCGTCCCATCTGTGGTGATATTTCACAGCCGGAAGCGAGATTCAGCTTGGAGAAACCAGGCTTCGGGCTGGTTTTCCCAAAACTCCGGCAGTTTCACGGAAACTGCGTTCGTGTCCACCATTGCAGTGCTCGGAATACGTTCTGAGCGTCGGGGTCACCAATGTTGAGGCTGCCGCGAAACACGAATGGAGGCTGAATCCATATGTGGAAAACAAGAAGCTTTTATTCACTGCATGGCACACAAAATGTCTGAGAAACTGCTCCCAGAATTCTCTGGATAAACTCCCAGAATTCTCTGGGTAAAACCTGAGGCCCTGCCCCCTTCTGCCTTAAAGGGAAGGGGCTGGAAATTTGTCCACAGACGGAAGAGTGGATTAAGCCCGTTTTAGGTGGCGATCCGCCACAAGGTGATGCATTTTGGGAGGACTAACAAGGCAAGGGAATACACAATGAATGGTAGGACCCTAGGAAGGACAGAGGATCAGAGGGACCTTGGTGTGCATGTACATAGATCCCTGAAGTCAGCAGGACAGGTAGATAAGGTGTTTAAAAAGACATATAGGATACTTGCCTTCATTAGCCGAGGCATAGAATATAAGAGCAGGGAGGTTATGATGGAGCTGTACAAAACGCTAGTTAGGCCACAGCTGGAATACTGTGTGTAGTTCTGGTTGCCACATTATAGGAGGGATGTGATTGCATTGGAGAGGGTGCAGAGGAGATTCACCAGGATGTTACCTGGGCTGCAGCGCTTCAGCTATGAAGAGAGACTGGACAGGCTGGGGTTGTTTTCCTTAGAGCAGAGAAGGCTGAGGGGGGACCTGATTGAGGTGTACAAAATTATGAGTGGCATAGATAGAGTAGATAGAAAGGAACTTTTTCCGTTAGTAGAGGGGTCAATAACCAGGGGGCATAGTTTCAAGGTAAGGGGCAGGAGGTTTAGAGGGGATTTGAGGAAAAACTTTTTCACCCAGAGGGTGGTTGGAATCTGGAACTCACTGCCTGAAAGGGTGGTAGAGGCAGGAACCCTCACAACATTCAAGAAGCATTTAGATGAGCACTTGAAACACCATAGCAAACAAGGCTACGGACCAAGTGCTGGAAAATGGGATTAGAATAGACAGGGCTTGATGGCCGGTGCGGACACGATGGGCCAAAGGGCCTCGTTCTGTGCTGTATGACTCTATGACTCTATGTACAAGAGACACGGAAACACACACGGGCTGTACAGTACCAGACAGGAGAGGTTCCAGCAGATTGGAAAACTACAAATGTAACGCCCCTATTTAAGAAAGGAGGGAGACAGAAAGCAGGCAACTATCGACCAGTTAGCCTAACATCTGTCATTGGGAAAATGCTGGAGTCCTTCATTAAGGAAGTGGTAGCAGGGCATTTAGAAAATCATAATGCAGTCAAGCAGAGTCAGCATGGTTTTATGAAAGGGAAATCATGTTTAACAAATTTGCTGGAGTTCTTTGAGGATGTAACGAGCAGGGTGGGTAAAGGTGAACCAGTGGATGTGGTGTATTTGGATTTCCAGAAGGCATTCGATAAGGTGCCACATAAAGGTTACTGCATAAGATAAGAGCTCACGGAGTTGGGGGTAATATATTAGCATGGATAGAGAATTGGCTAACCAACAGAAAGCAGAGAATCGGGATAAATGGGTCATTTTCCAGTTGGCAAAAGGTAACTAGTGGGGTGCCACAGGGATCAGTGCTGGGGCCCCGACTATTTACAATCTATATTAATGACTTGGATGAAGGGACCGAGTGTAATGTAGCCAAGTTTGCGGACGATACAAAGATGGGTGGGAAAGCAAGTTGTGCAGAGGACTCAAAGAATCTGCAAAGGGATATAGACAGGCTAAGTGAGTGGGCAAACATTTGGCAGATGGAGTATAATGTGGGAAATTGCGAGGTTATACACTTTGGCAGGAAAAATAAAAAAGCAAATTATTATTTAAATGGAGAGAAATTACAAAATGCTACAGTTCAGAGGGACCTGGGGGTCCTTGTACATGAAACACAAAAAGTTAACATGCAGGTACAGCAAGTAATCAAAAAGGCAAATGGAATGTTGGCCTTTATTTCAAAGGGGTTGGAGTATAAAAGCAGGGAAGTCCTGCTACAACTGTACAGGGTATTGGTGAGACCACACCTTGAGTACTGCGTACAGTTTTGGTCTCCTTATTTAAGGAAGGATATACTTGCATTAGAGGCAGTTCAGAGACGATTCACTAGGTTAATTCCTGAGATGAGGGGGTTGACTTATTGACTTATGAGGAAAGGTTGAACAGGTTGGGCCTATACTCATTGGAATTTAGAAGAATGAGAGGGGATCTTATTGAAACATATAAGATACTGAGGGGGCTCGACAAGGTAGATGCAGAGAGGATGTTTCCCCTCGTGGGGAAATCTAGAACGCGGGGACATAGTTTCACAATAAAGGGTCGCCCTTTTAGAACTGAGATGAGGAGGAATTTCTTCTCTCAGAGTATCGTAACTCTGTGGAATTCTGCTTCTATTGTTTAGCATGCATGTAGTGTAGATGGGGAGTGTATATAGAAACATAGAAGATAGGAGCAGGAGTAGGCCATTCAGCCCCTCTAGCCTGCTCCGCCATTAGATGAGATCATGGCTGATCATCCAAATTCAGTACCCTGTCCCTGCCTTCTCCCCATATCGCTTGCTCCCTTTAGCTTTAAGAAATATATCTAACTCCTTCTTGAATATATTTAATGAATTGGCCTCAACTGCCTTCTGTGGTAGAGAATTCCACAGGTTCACCACCCTCTGGGTGAAGAAATTCCTCCTCATCTCAGTCCTAAATGGCTTACCCCTTATCCTTAGACTGTGACCCCTGGTTCTGGACTCCCCCGCCATCGGGAACATCCTTCCTGCATCTAGTCTGTCTAGTCCTGTTAGAATTTTATAAGTTTCAATGAGATCCCCTCTCATTCTTCTAAACTCCAGCGAGTATAAGCCCAATCGACCCAATCTCTCCTCATACGTCATTCCTGCCATCCCAGGTATCAGCCTGGTGAATCTTCGCTGCACTCCCTCCATGGCAAGAACATCCTTCCTCAGATAAGGTGACCAAAACTGCACACAATACTCAAGGTGTGGTCTCACCAAGGCCCTGTACAACTGCAGCAAGACATCCTTGCTCCTGTACTCGAACCCTTTCGCTACGAAGGCCAACATATCATTTGCCTTCTTAACCGCCTGCTGCACCTGCATGCTTACCTTCAGCGACTGGTGCACAAGGACACCCAGGTCTCGTTGCACTTCCCCTTCTCCCAATCTATTGCCATTCAGATAATAATCTGCCTTCCTGTTTTTGACACCAAAGTGGATAACCTCGCATTTATCCACATTATATTGCATCTGCCACGCTTCTGCCCAATCACCCAACCTGTCCAAATCATACTGGAGTTTCTCGGCATCCTCCTCACAGCACACACGCCCACCCAGCTTTGTGTCATCTGCAAACTTGGAGATATTACATCCAATACCCTCGTCTAGATCATTAATATATATTGTGAATAGCTGGGGTCCTCGGACCGAACCCTGTGGTTCCCCACTAGTCACTGCCTACCACTCGGAAAAGGACCAATTTATTGCAACTCTTTGCTTTCTGTCTGCCAACCAGTTCTCTATCCAAGTCAATACCTTGCCCCCAATCCCATGTGTCTGAACTTTACACGCTAATCTCTTATGCGGGACCTTATCGAAAGCCTTTTGAAAGTCCAAATACACCACATCCACTGGTTCTCCCTTATCTATTCTACCAGTTACATCCTCAAAAAATTCCAGTAGATTAGTCAAGCACGATTTACCTTTGTAAATCCATGTTGACTTTGTCTGATCCTGTCACTGTTTTCCAAGTGCTCTGCTATTACATCTTTTATAATGGACTCTAGCATTTTCCCCACTACCGATGTCAGGCTTACCAGTCTGTAATTCCCCGTTTTCTCTCTACCACCTTTTTTGAATAGTGGGGTAACATTAGCTACCCTCCAATCCATGGGTACTGTTCCAGAGTCTATAGAATTTTGGAAGATGACCAGAAATGCATCTATTATTTCTAGGGCCACTTTCTTAAGTACCCTAGGATGTAGATTATCAGGCCCTGGGGATTTATCGGCCTTCAATCCCGTCAATTTCCCTAACACTATTTCCCTGCAAATACTGATTTCATTCAGTTCCTCCTTCTAATTAGACCCTATGTTCCCCGACATCTCTGGGAGGTTATTTGTGTCCTTATTGTAAGGTGTTTGGTTTCCTCGTCCTTACAAGGGTTCTTTGACTCTGGGTTTTACAGGAACAAAATCATAGATGACACAAAGGTTTAGGTTCAACCCAAAACTGTTAGTTTATTAAAACCAACAAAACACGGACAAAAACCTGTTGAGATTTGACTGAAACTTACAATCGCCCATCCGGCCGGTCGTTACCGTTGTGGATTGTCGGCCTGGATCGGAGATGACCTGTCCCCGTCCTCCTTTATCTGACTGCAGCTGCCTACACAGCGCAAACCCCTTGTAGAGACAACTGATACTTACAATCACCCGTCCGGCAGGTCGTGGCCGACATCGATTGCAGGCTGGGAGCTGGAGATGACCGTCTTCCCTCCCTTCTTACACCTGGCAGTTGCTGTAGTCAGAGCTAGCTTCCGAGAGAGAGAGCTTCCGAGAGAGAGAGAGAGAGAGCGCTTCCGAGAGAGAGAGAGAGCGAGCTGTGTGTGGTTCCTTCTTATAGTTCTTTTAGTCACCTGGCCCCATGCTGGGCCTCCCCCAACCAGTTTCGGCTGTCGGTTTGCAGAACTGTCCTGACATTCACACCTCGTCAACCTGTAATCCAATCACCGGAGGTGTACAGAGTTGTGAGATCTAAGATAACTCCTTATCTCCTCTCCCGCTTTCTGTAACGCATATTAAATGTGATTTCTATTACTGTTGATGGGCGGTTGGCTGATTGTCTGCTCAGGACTAGTGTATCTTCCATTCATGTCAGGAAGTCGATCGTGACCCCCATTGGTTCAGTTAAACTCAAAGCATTGTCCAGATGTTAATTTTTCCCATCGAAACCAATCAGGATTCAAGGCCTCACAGTTCAATGTCAATGTCCTTTTCAGAGTTAATCATGAGTCAAAGCTTTCATTGTCCAGTATCAATGTGTTCTCCAAGAACTGCAGACTTTGATGACTGGCACCTTTTCTGTGCCTCAAAGTTTAACCATTTCATGCCCTTACCATTGGGCCAAACAGGCTTTCAGCATTGTACAGGATTTAAAAAAAAATCTACATTCCACCCTTCAATGTGTCTTTATAAACTCGAGACATTACTCTTGACGAATTCGACTTCTTCTTTGCCTTTGGGTGCATTGCTGGTCTCAACCAAATCTTTACATTTCACTTTAATTACATTCGGTTCAAACACTCTGAACCTCCCGTTTCAATCTTTTAACTTTCCCCCTTCTTGTCTTCCTTTTTAATTGACACGACAAGATTAATAGATACAACATAATACACAATTGTACAATTACCAACACATCATTCCCTTTTACCCGCTGTGTACTGTGCATGTACAAGAGACACTGAAACACACAGGGGCCGTACAGTTCCAGATGGGAGTGAATCATTCCCTTTTACCTGCTGTGTACTGTACATGTACAGGAGCTGACACTGAGACACAAGGGCCGTACAGTACCAGACGGGAGTGAATCGTTCCCTTTTTCCCGCTGCATGTACTGTACATGTACAGGAGCTGACACTGAGACACACACGGGCCGTACAGTACCAGACGGGATTGAATCATGGATGTAACAGGTAAAATAGATAAGGGAGAACCAGTAGATGTGGTGTATTTGGACTTTCAAAAGGCTTTCGATAAGGTCCCGCATAAGAGATTAGTGTGTAAAGTGAAGGCACATGGAATTGGGGGCAAGGTATTGACTTGGATAGAGAACTGGTTGGCAGACAGAAAGCAAAGAGTTGGAATAAACGGGTCTTTTTCCGAGTGGCAGGCAGTGACTAGTGGGGTACCTCAGGGATCGGTCCTTGGACCCCAGCTATTCACAATATATATTAATGATCTAGACAAGGGAACTAGATGTAATATCTCCAAGTTTGCAGACGACACAAAGCTGGGTGGGCGTGTGTGCTGTGAGGAGGTGGCCGAGAAACTCCAGGATGATTTGGACAGGTTGGGTGATTGGGCAGAAGCATGGCAGATGCAATATAATGTGGATAAATGTGAGGTTATCCACTTTGGTGTCAAAAATAGGAAGGCAGATTATTATCTGAATGGCAATAGATTGGGAGAAGGGGAAGTGCAACGAGACCTGGGTGTCCTTGTGCACCAGTCGCTGAAGGTAAGCATGCAGGTGCAGCAGGCGGTTAAGAAGGCAAATGGTATGTTGGCCTTCGTAGCGAAAGGGTTTGAGTACAGGAACAAGGATGTCTTGCTGCAGTTGCACAGGGCCTTGGTGAGACCACACCTTGAGTATTGTGTGCAGTTTTGGTCGCCTTATCTGAGGAAGGATGTTCTTGCCATGGAGGGAGTTCAGCGAAGATTCACAAGGCTGATACCTGGGATGGCAGGAATGACATATGAGGAGAGATTGGGTCGATTGGGCTTATACTCACTGGAGTTTAGAAGAATGAGAGGGGATCTCATTGAAACTTATAAAATTCTGAAAGGACGGGACAGACTAGATGCAGGAAGGATGTTCCCGATGGTTGGGGAGTCCAGAACCAGGGGGCACAGTCTAAGGATAAGGGGTAAGCCATTTAGGATGAAATGAGGAGGAATTTCTTCACCCAGAGGGTGGTGAAACTGTGGAATTCTCTACCACAGAAGGCAGTAGAGGCCAATTCATTAAATATATTCAAGAAGGAGTTGGATATATTTCTTAAGGCTAAAGGGATCAAGGGATATGGGGAGAAAGCAGGGACAGGGTACTGAATTTGAATGATCAGCCATGATCTCATTGAATGGCGGAGCAGGCTAGATGGGCCGAATGGCCTACGCCTGCTCCTAACTTCTATGTTTCTATGTTTCTATGTATTCCCTTTTACCCGCTGTGCACTGTTCATATACAGGAGACACTGAGACACACACAGGCCGTACAGTACCAGACGGGAGTGAATCGTTCCCTTTTAACCGATGTGTACTGTACATGTACAGGAGCTGACACTGATGCACACACGGGCCGTACAGTACCAGAAAGGAGTGAATCGTTCCCTTTTACCCGCTGTGTGCTGTACATGTACAGGAGCTGACACTGAGACACACACGGGCCGTACAGTACCAGACGGGAGTGAATCATTCCCTTTTACCCGCTGTGTACTGTACATGTACAGGAGCTGACACTGAGACACACACGGGCCGTACAGTACCAGAAAGGAGTGAATCGTTCCCTTTTACCCGCTTTGTACTGTACATGTACAGGAGCAGACACTGAGACATACACGGGCCGTACAGTATCAGCTGGGAATGAATCGTTCCAATTTACCCGCTGTGTACTGTACATGTACAGGAGACACTGAGACACACACGGGCCGCACAGTACCAGACGGGAGTGAATCGTTCCCTTTTACCCGCTGTGTACTGTACATGTACAGGAGCTGACACTGAGACACACACGGGCCGTACAGGCCCAGGCGGGAGTGAATGGTTCCCTTTAACCCGCTGTGTGCTCTACATGTACAGGAACTGACACTGAGACACATACGGGCCGTATTGTACCAGACGGGAGTGAATCGTTCCCTTTTACCCGCTGTGTACTGTACATGTGCAGGAGACACTGAGACACACACCTGCCGTACAGTTCCAGGTGGGAGTGGTTCGTTCATTTTTACCCGCTGTGTACTGTACATGTAGAGGAGCTGACACTGAGACACACACGGGCCGTACAGTACCAGACAGGAGTGAATCGTTCCATTTTACCCGCTGTGTGTACTGTACATGTTCAGGAGCTGACACTGAGGCACACACGGGCCGTACAGTCCCAGACGGGAGTGAATCGTTCCCTTTTACCCGCTGTGTACTGTACATATACAGGAGCTGACACTGAGACACACACGGGCTGTACAGGCCCAGGCGGGTGTGAATCGTTCCAATTTACCCGCTGTATATTGTACATGTACAGGAGCTGACGCTGACACACACGGGCTGTTCAGTACCAGACGGGAGTGGATCGTTCCCTTTTACCCGCTGTGTACTGTACATATACAGGAGACACTGAGACACACACGGGCCGTACAGTACCAGACAGGAGTGAATCGTTCCCTTTAATCCGCTGTGTACTATACATGTACAGGAGCTGACACTGAGACACACACGGGCCATACATTACCAGACGGGAGTGAATCGTTCCCTTTAATCCGCTGTGTACTGTACACGTACAGGAGACACTGAGACACACACGAGCCGTACAGTCCCAGACAGGAGTGATTCGTTCCCTTTTATGTACAGGAGCTGACACTGAGACACACACGGGCCGTGCAGTACCAGACGGGAGTGAACCATTACCTTTTTTCCGCTATAATGTACATGGACAGGAGCTGAAGCTGAGACACACACAGGCCGAACAGGCCCAGGTGGGAGTGAATCATTCCCTTTTACCCGCTGTGTGTACTGTACCTGTACAGGAGACACTGAGACACACACGGGCTGTACAGTACCAGAGGGGATTGAATCGTTCCCTTTTACCCGCTGTGTACTGTACATGTACAGTTGCTGAAACTGAGACACACACGGGCCGTACAGTACCAGACAGGAGTGAATCGTTCCCTTTTACCCGCTGTGTGCTGTACATCTACAGGAGACACTGAGACACACACGGGCCGTTCAGTACCAGACGGGAATGAATTATTCCCTTTTACCCGCTGTGTACTGTACATGTACAGGAGCTGACTCTGAGAAACACGCAGGCCGTACAGTACTAGATGGGATTGAATCGTTCCCTTTTACCCGTTGTGTACTGTACATGTACAGGAGCTGACTCTGAGCAACACACGGGCCGTACAGGCCCAGGCGGGAGTGAATCGGTCCCTTTTACCCGCTGTGTGTGCTGTACATGTACAGGAGACACTGAGACACACACGGGCCGTACAGTCCCAGACGGGAGTGAATCATTCCCTTTTACCCGCTGTGCACTGTACATGTACAGGAGCTGACTCTGAGAAACACGCAGGCCGTACAGTACTAGATGGGATTGAATCGTTCCCTTTTACCCGCTGTGTGCTGTACATGTACAGGAGACACTGAGACACACATGGGCCGTACAGTACCAGACGGGAGTGAATTATTCCCTTTTACCCGCTGTGTGCTGTACATGTACAGGAGACACTGAGACACACACGGGCTGTACAGTACCAGAGGGGATTGAATCGTTCCCTTTTACCCGCTGTGTACTGTACATCTACAGGAGACACTGAGACACACACGGGCCGTACAGTACCAGACGGGAGTGAATCGTTCCCTTTTACCCGCTGTGTACTGTACATATACAGGAGCTGACACTGAGACACACACGGGCCTTACAGTACTAGACAGGAGTGAATCGTTCCCTTTTACCCGCTGTGTGCTGTACATGTACAGGAGCTCACACTGAGACACACACGGGCCGTACAGTACCAGACAGGAGTGAATCGTTCCCTTTAATCCGCTGTGTACTGTACATGTACAGGAGCTGACTCTGAGAAACACGCAGGCCGTACAGTACCAGATGGAATTGAATCGTTCCCTTTTACCCGCTGTGTGTGCTGTACATGTACAGGAGACACTGAGACACACACGGGCCGTACAGTCCCAGACAGGAGTGAATCGTTCCCTTTTACCCGTTGTGTACTGTACATGTACAGGAGCTGACACTGAGACACACACGGGCCGTACAGGCCCAGGCGGGAGTGAATCGGTCCCTTTTACCCGTTGTGTACTGTACATGTACAGGAGCTGACACTGAGAAACACACGGGCCGTACAGTACCAGATGAGAGTAAATCGTTCCCTTTTACCCGCTGTGTACTGTACATGTACAGGAGCTGACTCTGAGAAACACGCAGGCCGTACAGTACCAGATGGGAGTGAATCATTCCCTTTTACCCATTGTTTACTGTACATGTACAGGAACTGACACTGAGACACACACGGGCCGTACATTACCAGATGGGAGTGAATCGTTCCCTTTAATCCGCTGTGCACTGTACATGTACAGGAGACACTGAGACACACACGAGCCGTACAGTCCCAGACAGGAGTGATTCGTTCCCTTTTACCCGTTGTGTACTGTACATGTACAGGAGCTGACACTGAGACACACACGGGCCGTACAGTACCAGACAGGAGTGAATCGTTCCATTTTACCCGCTGTGTGTACTGTACATGTTCAGGAGCTGACACTGAGGCACACACGGGCCGTACAGTCCCAGACGGGAGTGAATCGTTCACTTTTACCCGCTGTGTACTGTACATATACAGGAGCTGACACTGAGACACACACGGGCTGTACAGGCCCAGGCGGGTGTGAATCGTTCCAATTTACCCGCTGTATATTGTACATGTACAGGAGCTGACGCTGACACACACATGTGCTGTTCAGTACCAGACGGGAGTGGATCGTTCCCTTTTACCCGCTGTGTACTGTACATATACAGGAGACACTGAGACACACACGGGCCGTACAGTACCAGACAGGAGTGAATCGTTCCCTTTAATCCGCTGTGTACTATACATGTACAGGAGCTGACACTGAGACACACACGGGCCATACATTACCAGACGGGAGTGAATCGTTCCCTTTAATCCGCTGTGTACTGTACACGTACAGGAGACACTGAGACACACACGAGCCGTACAGTCCCAGACAGGAGTGATTCGTTCCCTTTTATGTACAGGAGCTGACACTGAGACACACACGGGCCGTGCAGTACCAGACGGGAGTGAACCATTACCTTTTTTCCGCTATAATGTACATGGACAGGAGCTGAAGCTGAGACACACACAGGCCGAACAGGCCCAGGTGGGAGTGAATCATTCCCTTTTACCCGCTGTGTGTACTGTACCTGTACAGGAGACACTGAGACACACACGGGCTGTACAGTACCAGAGGGGATTGAATCGTTCCCTTTTACCCGCTGTGTACTGTACATGTACAGTTGCTGAAACTGAGACACACACGGGCCGTACAGTACCAGACAGGAGTGAATCGTTCCCTTTTACCCGCTGTGTGCTGTACATCTACAGGAGACACTGAGACACACACGGGCCGTTCAGTACCAGACGGGAATGAATTATTCCCTTTTACCCGCTGTGTACTGTACATGTACAGGAGCTGACTCTGAGAAACACGCAGGCCGTACAGTACTAGATGGGATTGAATCGTTCCCTTTTACCCGTTGTGTACTGTACATGTACAGGAGCTGACTCTGAGCAACACACGGGCCGTACAGGCCCAGGCGGGAGTGAATCGGTCCCTTTTACCCGCTGTGTGTGCTGTACATGTACAGGAGACACTGAGACACACACGGGCCGTACAGTCCCAGACGGGAGTGAATCATTCCCTTTTACCCGCTGTGCACTGTACATGTACAGGAGCTGACTCTGAGAAACACGCAGGCCGTACAGTACTAGATGGGATTGAATCGTTCCCTTTTACCCGCTGTGTGCTGTACATGTACAGGAGACACTGAGACACACATGGGCCGTACAGTACCAGACGGGAGTGAATTATTCCCTTTTACCCGCTGTGTGCTGTACATGTACAGGAGACACTGAGACACACACGGGCTGTACAGTACCAGAGGGGATTGAATCGTTCCCTTTTACCCGCTGTGTACTGTACATCTACAGGAGACACTGAGACACACACGGGCCGTACAGTACCAGACGGGAGTGAATCGTTCCCTTTTACCCGCTGTGTACTGTACATATACAGGAGCTGACACTGAGACACACACAGGCCTTACAGTACTAGACAGGAGTGAATCGTTCCCTTTTACCCGCTGTGTGCTGTACATGTACAGGAGCTCACACTGAGACACACACGGGCCGTACAGTACCAGACAGGAGTGAATCGTTCCCTTTAATCCGCTGTGTACTGTACATGTACAGGAGCTGACTCTGAGAAACACGCAGGCCGTACAGTACCAGATGGAATTGAATCGTTCCCTTTTACCCGCTGTGTGTGCTGTACATGTACAGGAGACACTGAGACACACACGGGCCGTACAGTCCCAGACAGGAGTGAATCGTTCCCTTTTACCCGTTGTGTACTGTACATGTACAGGAGCTGACACTGAGACACACACGGGCCGTACAGGCCCAGGCGGGAGTGAATCGGTCCCTTTTACCCGCTGTGTACTGTACATGTACAGGAGCTGACACTGAGAAACACACGGGCCGTACAGTACCAGATGAGAGTAAATCGTTCCCTTTTACCCGCTGTGTACTGTACATGTACAGGAGCTGACTCTGAGAAACACGCAGGCCGTACAGTACCAGATGGGAGTGAATCATTCCCTTTTACCCATTGTTTACTGTACATGTACAGGAACTGACACTGAGACACACACGGGCCGTACATTACCAGATGGGAGTGAATCGTTCCCTTTAATCCGCTGTGCACTGTACATGTACAGGAGACACTGAGACACACACGAGCCGTACAGTCCCAGACAGGAGTGATTCGTTCCCTTTTACCCGTTGTGTACTGTACATGTACAGGAGCTGACACTGAGACACACACGGGCCGTGCAGTACCAGACGGGAGTGAACCGTTACCTTTTTTCCGCTATAATGTACATGGACAGGAGCTGAAGCTGAGACACACACAGGCCGAACAGGCCCAGGTGGGAGTGAATCATACCCTTTTACCCGCTGTGTGTACTGTACCTGTACAGGAGACACTGAGACACACACGGGCTGTACAGTACCAGAGGGGATTGAATCGTTCCCTTTTACCCGCTGTGTACTGTACATGTACAGGAGACACTGAGACACACACGGGCCGTACAGTACCAGACGGGAGTGAATCGTTCCCTTTTACCCGCTGTGTACTGTACATGTACAGGAGACACTGAGACACACACGGGCCGTACAGTACCAGATGAGAGTAAATCGTTCCCTTTTACCCGCTGTGTACTGTACATGTACAGGAGCTGACTCTGAGACACACACAGGCCGTACAGGCCCAGGCGGGAGTGAATCGGTCCCTTTTACCCGCTGTGTACTGTACATCTACAGGAGACACTGAGACACACACGGGCCGTTCAGTACCAGACGGGAATGAATTATTCCCTTTTACCCGCTGTGTACTGTACATGTACAGGAGACACTGAGACACACACGGGCCGTACAGTACCAGATGAGAGTAAATCGTTCCCTTTTAACCGCTGTGTACTGTACATGTACAGGAGCTGACTCTGAGAAACACGCAATCCGTACAGTACTAGATGGGATTGAATCGTTCCCTTTTACCCGCTGTGTGCTGTACATGTACAGGAGACACTGAGACACACATGGGCCGTACAGTACCAGACGGGAGTGAATTATTCCCTTTTACCCGCTGTGTGCTGTACATGTACAGGAGACACTGAGACACACACGGGCTGTACAGTACCAGAGGGGATTGAATCGTTCCCTTTTACCCGCTGTGTACTGTACATCTACAGGAGACACTGAGACACACACGGGCCGTACAGTACCAGACGGGAGTGAATCGTTCCCTTTTACCCGCTGTGTACTGTACATATACAGGAGCTGACACTGAGACACACACGGGCCTTACAGTACTAGACAGGAGTGAATCGTTCCCTTTTACCCGCTGTGTGCTGTACATGTACAGGAGCTCACACTGAGACACACACGGGCCGTACAGTACCAGACAGGAGTGAATCGTTCCCTTTAATCCGCTGTGTACTGTACATGTACAGGAGCTGACTCTGAGAAACACGCAGGCCGTACAGTACCAGATGGAATTGAATCGTTCCCTTTTACCCGCTGTGTGTGCTGTACATGTACAGGAGACACTGAGACACACACGGGCCGTACAGTCCCAGACAGGAGTGAATCGTTCCCTTTTACCCGTTGTGTACTGTACATGTACAGGAGCTGACACTGAGACACACACGGGCCGTACAGGCCCAGGCGGGAGTGAATCGTTCCCTTTTACCCGCTGTGTACTGTACATGTACAGGAGCTGACACTGAGAAACACACGGGCCGTACAGTACCAGATGAGAGTAAATCGTTCCCTTTTACCCGCTGTGTACTGTACATGTACAGGAGCTGACTCTGAGAAACACGCAGGCCGTACAGTACCAGATGGGAGTGAATCATTTCCTTTTACCCATTGTTTACTGTACATGTACAGGAACTGACACTGAGACACACACGGGCCGTACATTACCAGATGGGAGTGAATCGTTCCCTTTAATCCGCTGTGCACTGTACATGTACAGGAGACACTGAGACACACACGAGCCGTACAGTCCCAGACAGGAGTGATTCGTTCCCTTTTACCCGTTGTGTACTGTACATGTACAGGAGCTGACACTGAGACACACACGGGCCGTGCAGTACCAGACGGGAGTGAACCGTTACCTTTTTTCCGCTATAATGTACATGGACAGGAGCTGAAGCTGAGACACACACAGGCCGAACAGGCCCAGGTGGGAGTGAATCATACCCTTTTACCCGCTGTGTGTACTGTACCTGTACAGGAGACACTGAGACACACACGGGCCGTACAGTACCAGAGGGGATTGAATCGTTCCCTTTTACCCGCTGTGTACTGTACATGTACAGGAGACACTGAGACACACACGGGCCGTACAGTACCAGACGGGAGTGAATCGTTCCCTTTTACCCGCTGTGTACTGTACATGTACAGGAGACACTGAGACACACACGGGCCGTACAGTACCAGATGAGAGTAAATCGTTCCCTTTTACCCGCTGTGTACTGTACATGTACAGGAGCTGACTCTGAGACACACACAGGCCGTACAGGCCCAGGCGGGAGTGAATCGGTCCCTTTTACCCGCTGTGTACTGTACATCTACAGGAGACACTGAGACACACACGGGCCGTTCAGTACCAGACGGGAATGAATTATTCCCTTTTACCCGCTGTGTACTGTACATGTACAGGAGACACTGAGACACACACGGGCCGTACAGTACCAGATGAGAGTAAATCGTTCCCTTTTACCCGCTGTGTACTGTACATGTACAGGAGCTGACTCTGAGAAACACGCAATCCGTACAGTACTAGATGGGAGTGAATCATTCCCTTTTACCCGTTGTGTACTGTACATGTACAGGAGCTGACTCTGAGAAACACGCAGGCCGTACAGTACCAGATGGAATTGAATCGTTCCCTTTTACCCGCTGTGTGTGCTGTAAATGTACAGGAGACACTGAGACACACACAGGCCGTACAGTCCCAGACAGGAGTGAATCATTCCCTTTTACCCGTTGTGTACTGTACATGTACAGGAGCTGACACTGAGACACACACGGGCCGTACAGGCCCAGGCGGGAGTGAATCGGTCCCTTTTACCCGCTGTGTACTGTACATGTACAGGAGCTGACACTGAGACACACATGGGCTGTTCAGTACCAGACGGGAGTGAATCATTCCCTTTTACCCGCTGTGTGCTGTACATGTACAGGAACTGACACTGAGACACACACGGGCCGTACAGTACCAGATGAGAGTAAATCGTTCCCTTTTACCCGCTGTGTACTGTACATGTACAGGAGCTGACTCTGAGAAACACGCAGGCCGTACAGTACTAGATGGGATTGAATCGTTCCCTTTTACCCGCTGTGTGCTGTACATGTACAGGAGACACTGAGACACACATGGGCCGTACAGTACCAGACGGGAGTGAATTATTCCCTTTTACCCGCTGTGTACTGTACATCTACAGGAGACACTGAGACACACACGGGCCGTACAGTACCAGACGGGAGTGAATCGTTCCCTTTTACCCGCTGTGTACTGTACATACTCAGGAGCTGACAGTGAGACACACACGGGCCTTACAGTACTAGACAGGAGTGAATCGTTCCCTTTTACCCGCTGTGTGCTGTACATGTACAGGAGCTCACACTGAGACACACACGGGCCGTACAGTACCAGACAGGAGTGAATCGTTCCCTTTAATCCGCTGTGTACTGTACATGTACAGGAGCTGACTCTGAGAAACACGCAGGCCGTACAGTACCAGATGGAATTGAATCGTTCCCTTTTACCCGCTGTGTGTGCTGTACATGTACAGGAGACACTGAGACACACACGGGCCGTACAGTCCCAGACAGGAGTGAATCGTTCCCTTTTACCCGTTGTGTACTGTACATGTACAGGAACTGACACTGAGACACACACGGGCCGTACATTACCAGATGGGAGTGAATCGTTCCCTTTAATCCGCTGTGCACTGTACATGTACAGGAGACACTGAGACACACACGAGCCGTGCAGTCCCAGACAGGAGTGATTCGTTCCCTTTTACCCGTTGTGTACTGTACATGTACAGGAGCTGACACTGAGACACACACGGGCCGTGCAGTACCAGACGGGAGTGAACCGTTACCTTTTTTCCGCTATAATGTACATGGACAGGAGCTGAAGCTGAGACACACACAGGCCGAACAGGCCCAGGTGGGAGTGAATCATACCCTTTTACCCGCTGTGTGTACTGTACCTGTACAGGAGACACTGAGACACACACGGGCTGTACAGTACCAGAGGGGATTGAATCGTTCCCTTTTACCCGCTGTGTACTGTACATGTACAGGAGACACTGAGACACACACGGGCCGTACAGTACCAGATGAGAGTAAATCGTTCCCTTTTACCCGCTGTGTACTGTACATGTACAGGAGCTGACTCTGAGACACACACAGGCCGTACAGGCCCAGGCGGGAGTGAATCGTTCCCTTTTACCCGCTGTGTACTGTACATCTACAGGAGACACTGAGACACACACGGGCCGTTCAGTACCAGACGGGAATGAATTATTCCCTTTTACCCGCTGTGTACTGTACATGTACAGGAGACACTGAGACACACACGGGCCGTACAGTACCAGATGAGAGTAAATCGTTCCCTTTTACCCGCTGTGTACTGTACATGTACAGGAGCTGACTCTGAGAAACACGCAATCCGTACAGTACTAGATGGGAGTGAATCATTCCCTTTTACCCGTTGTGTACTGTACATGTACAGGAGCTGACTCTGAGAAACACGCAGGCCGTACAGTACCAGATGGAATTGAATCGTTCCCTTTTACCCGCTGTGTGTGCTGTAAATGTACAGGAGACACTGAGACACACACAGGCCGTACAGTCCCAGACAGGAGTGAATCATTCCCTTTTACCCGTTGTGTACTGTACATGTACAGGAGCTGACACTGAGACACACACGGGCCGTACAGGCCCAGGCGGGAGTGAATCGGTCCCTTTTACCCGCTGTGTACTGTACATGTACAGGAGCTGACACTGAGACACACATGGGCTGTTCAGTACCAGACGGGAGTGAATCATTCCCTTTTACCCGCTGTGTGCTGTACATGTACAGGAACTGACACTGAGACACACACGGGCCGTACAGTACCAGATGAGAGTAAATCGTTCCCTTTTACCCGCTGTGTACTGTACATGTACAGGAGCTGACTCTGAGAAACACGCAGGCCGTACAGTACTAGATGGGAGTGAATCATTCCCTTTTACCCGCTGTGTGCTGTACATGTACAGGAACTGACACTGAGACACACACGGGCCGTACATTACCAGACGGGAGTGAATCGTTCCCTTTAATCCGCTGTGTACTGTACATGTACAGAAGACACTGAGACACAAACGAGCCGTACAGTCCCAGACAGGAGTGATTCGTTCCCTTTTACCCGCTGTGTACTGTACATGTGCAGGAGACACTAAGACACACACAGACCGTTCAGTACCAGACGGGAGTGAATCGTTCCCTTTTACCCGCTGTGTACTGTACATGTACAGGAGACACTGAGACACACACAAGCCGTACAGTCCCAGAAAGGATTGAATCGTTCCCTTTTACCCGCTGTGTACTGTACATGTACAGGAGCTGACACTGAGACACACACGGGCCGTGCAGTACCAGACGGGAGTGAACCGTTAACTTTTTTCCGCTATAATGTACATGGACAGGAGCTGAAGCTGAGACACACACAGGTCGAACAGGCCCAGGTGGGAGTGAATCATTCCCTTTTTCCCGCTGTGTGTACTGTACCTGTACAGGAGACACTGAGACACACACGGGCTGTACAGTACCAGAGGGGATTGAATCGTTCCCTTTTACCCGCTGTGTACTGTACATGTACAGGAGCTGAAACTAAGACACACACGGGCCGTACAGTACCAGACGGGAGTGAATCGTTCCCTTTTACCCGCTGTGTACTGTACATGTACAGGAGACACTGAGACACACACGGGCTGTACAGTACCAGACGGGAGTGAATCGTTCCCTTTTACCCGCTGTGTGCTGTACATGTACAGGAGCTGACTCTGAGAAACACGCAGGCCGTACAGTACTAGATGGAATTGAATCGTTCCCTTTTACCCGCTGTGTGTGCTGTACATGTACAGGAGACACTGAGACACACACGGGCTATACAGTCCCAGACAGGAGTGAATCGTTCCCTTTTACCCGCTGTGTACTGTACATGTACAGGAGCTGACACTGAGACACACACGGGCCGTACAGGCCCAGTCGGGAGTGAATCGTTCCCTTTTACCCGCTGTGTACTGTACATAAACAGGAGCTGACACTGAGACACACACGGGCCGTACAATAGCAGACGGGAGTGAATCGTTCCCTTTTACCCGCTGTGTACTGTACATGTACAGGAGCTGACACTGAGACACACATGGGCCGTGCAGTACCAGACGGGAGTGAACCGTTACCTTTTTTCCGCTATAATGTACATGGACAGGAGCTGAAGCTGAGACACACACAGGCCGAACAGGCGCAGGTGGGAGTGAATCATTCCCTTTTACCCGCTGTGTGTACTGTACCTGTACAGGAGACACTGAGACACACACGGGCTGTACAGTACCAGAGGGGATTGAATCGTTCCCTTTTACCCGCTGTGTACTGTACATGTACAGGAGCTGACTCTGAGAAACACGCAGGTCGTACAGGCCCAGACGGGAGTGAATCGTTCCCTTTTACCCGTTGTGCACTGTACATATACAGGAGCTGACACTGAGACACACACGGGCCGTACAGGCCCAGACGGGAGTGAATCGTTCCCTTTTACCCGCTGTGTACTGTACATGTACAGGAGCTGACACTGAGACACACACGGGCCGTACAGTCCCAGACGGGAGTGAATCGGTCCCTTTTACCCGCTGTGTGCTGTACATCTACAGGAGAGACGGAGACACACACGGGCCGTTCAGTACCAGACGGGAATGAATTATTCCCTTTTACCCGCTGTGTACTGTACATGTACAGGAGACACTGAGACACACACAGACCGTACTGTACCAGATGAGAGTAAATCGATCCCTTTTACCCGCTGTGTACTGTACATGTACAGGAGCTGACTCTGAGAAACACGCAGGCCGTACAGTACCAGATGGAATTGAATCGTTCCCTTTTACCCGCTGTGTGTGCTGTACATGTACAGGAGACACTGAGACACACACGGGCCGTACAGGCCCAGGCAGGAGTGAATCGGTCCCTTTTACCCGTTGTGTACTGTACATGTACAGGAGCTGACACTGAGACACACATGGGCTGTTCAGTACCAGACGGGAGTGAATCATTCCCTTTTACTCGCTGTGTGCTGTACATGTACAGGAACTGACACTGAGACACACACGGGCCGTACAGTACCAGATGAGAGTAAATCGTTCCCTTTTACCCGCTGTGTACTGTACATGTACAGGAGCTGACTCTGAGAAACACGCAGGCCGTACAGTACTAGATGGGAGTGAATCATTCCCTTTTACCCACTGTGTGCTGTACATGTAGAGGAACTGACACTGAGACACACACGGGCCGTACATTACCAGACGGGATTGAATCGTTCCCTTTAATCCGCTGTGTACTGTACATGTACAGGAGACACTGAGACACACACGAGCCGTACAGTCCCAGACAGGAGTGATTCGTTCCCTTTTACCCGCTGTGTACTGTACATGTACTGGAGACACTGAGACACACACGAGCTGTACAGTCCCAGACAGGAGTGATTCGTTCCCTTTTACCCGCTGTGTACTGTACATGTACAGGAGCTGACACTGAGACACACACGGGCCGTGCAGTACCAGACGGGAGTGAACCGTTACCTTTTTTCCGCTATAATGTACATGGACAGGAGCTGAAGCTGAGACACACACAGGCCGAACAGGCCCAGGTGGGAGTGAATCATTCCCTTTTACCCGCTGTGTGTACTGTACCTGTACAGGAGACACTGAGACACACACGGGCTATACAGTACCAGAGGGGATTGAATCGTTCCCTTTTACCCGCTGTGTACTGTACATGTACAGGAGCTGAAACTGAGACACACACGGGCCGTACAGTACCAGACGGGAGTGAATCGTTCCCTTTTACCCGCTGTGTGCTGTACATGTACAGGAGACACTGAGACACACACGGGCTGTACAGTACCAGACGGGAGTGAATCGTTCCCTTTTACCCGCTGTGTACTGTACATGTACAGGAGACACTGAGACACACACGGGTTGTACAGTACCAGACGGGAATGAATCATTCCCTTTTACTCGCTGTGTACTGTACATATACAGGAGCTGATACTGAGACACACACGGGCCGTACAATAGCAGATGGGAGTGAATCGTTCCCTTTTAACCGTTGTGTGCTGTACATGTACAGGAACTGACACTGAGACACACACGGGCCGTACAGTACCAGATGAGAGTAAATCGTTCCCTTTTACCCGCTGTGTACTGTACATGTACAGGAGCTGACTCTGAGAAACACGCAGGCCGTACAGTACTAGATGGAATTGAATCGTTCCCTTTTACCCGCTGTGTGTGCTGTACATGTACAGGAGACACTGAGACACACACGGGCCATACAGTCCCAGACGGGAGTGAATCATTCCCTTTTACCCGTTGTGTACTGTACATGTACAGCAGCTGACACTGCGACACACACGGGCCGTACAGGCCCAGGCGGGAGTGAATCGGTCCCTTTTACCCGCTGTGCACTGTACATATACAGGAGCTGACACTGAGACACACACGGGCCGTACAATAGCAGACGGGAGTGAATCGTTCCCTTTTACCCGCTGTGTGCTGTACATATACAGGAGCTGACACTGAGACACACACGGGCCGTACAGGCCCAGGCGGGAGTGAATCGGTCCCTTTTACTCGCTGTGTACTGTACATGTACAGGAGCTGACACTGAGACACACACGGGCCGTACAATAGCAGACGGGAGTGAATCGTTCCCTTTTACCCGCTGTGTGCTGTACATGTACAGGAACTGACACTGAGACACACACGGGCCGTACAGTACCAGATGAGAGTAAATCGTTCCCTTTTACTCGCTGTGTACTGTACATGTACAGGAACTGACACTGAGACACACACGAGCTGTACAGTCCCAGACAGGAGTGATTCGTTCCCTTTTACCCGCTGTGTACTGTACATGTACAGGAGCTGACACTGAGACACACACGGGCCGTGCAGTACCAGACGGGAGTGAACCGTTACCTTTTTTCCGCTATAATGTACATGGACAGGAGCTGAAGCTGAGACACACACAGGCCGAACAGGCCCAGGTGGGAGTGAATCATTCCCTTTTACCCGCTGTGTGTACTGTACCTGTACAGGAGACACTGAGACACACACGGGCTGTACAGTACCAGAGGGGATTGAATCGTTCCCTTTTACCCGCTGTGTACTGTACATGTACAGGAGCTGAAACTGAGACACACACGGGCCGTACAGTACCAGACGGGAGTGAATCGTTCCCTTTTACCCGCTGTGTGCTGTACATGTACAGGAGACACTGAGACACACACGGGCTGTACAGTACCAGACGGGAGTGAATCGTTCCCTTTTACCCGCTGTGTACTGTACATGTACAGGAGACACTGAGACACACACGGGTTGTACAGTACCAGACGGGAATGAATCATTCCCTTTTACTCGCTGTGTACTGTACATATACAGGAGCTGATACTGAGACACACACGGGCCGTACAATAGCAGATGGGAGTGAATCGTTCCCTTTTAACCGCTGTGTGCTGTACATGTACAGGAACTGACACTGAGACACACACGGGCCGTACAGTACCAGATGAGAGTAAATCGTTCCCTTTTACCCGCTGTGTACTGTACATGTACAGGAGCTGACTCTGAGAAACACGCAGGCCGTACAGTACTAGATGGAATTGAATCGTTCCCTTTTACCCGCTGTGTGTGCTGTACATGTACAGGAGACACTGAGACACACACGGGCCATACAGTCCCAGACGGGAGTGAATCATTCCCTTTTACCCGTTGTGTACTGTACATGTACAGGAGCTGACACTGAGACACACACGGGCCGTACAGGCCCAGGCGGGAGTGAATCGGTCCCTTTTACCCGCTGTGCACTGTACATATACAGGAGCTGACACTGAGACACACACGGGCCGTACAGGCCCAGGCGGGAGTGAATCGGTCCCTTTTACTCGCTGTGTACTGTACATGTACAGGAGCTGACACTGAGACACACACGGGCCGTACAATAGCAGACGGGAGTGAATCGTTCCCTTTTACCCGCTGTGTGCTGTACATGTACAGGAACTGACACTGAGACACACACGGGCCGTACAGTACCAGATGAGAGTAAATCGTTCCCTTTTACTCGCTGTGTACTGTACATGTACAGGAACTGACACTGAGACACACACGGGCCGTACAGTACCAGATGAGAGTAAATCGTTCCCTTTTACTCGCTGTGTGCTGTACATGTACAGGAGCTGACTCTGAGACACACACGGGCCGTACAGGCCCAGGCGGGATTGAATCGGTCCCTTTTACCCGCTGTGTCCTGTACATGTACAGGAGCTGACACCTACGTGGCCTTTTTTCCCCAGCGGGGAAAGAGCTTCGCGGGCTTTTTCAAAGGCAGGGGGCGGGGCCAATTCATTGGTACCCGTATATAGGTGGAGCGGTTGCTAAACCCGAGACACTACACTAGTAGTGACTCCCACCCTCCCACCTCCTCTAACCTTTAGGGGTAGAGGGAATTTAAAAGGTAGGTTCGATTTTATATTTTGTTTTCAGGGACTTAACTCCTGGACCTAAGATAAATAAGTTTAAATTTTAGTAATAAAGTAACATAAGGGTTAAGTCATGACAGGAAGTCTCGGACCCGTTTCATGCTCCTCCTGTGCCATGTGGGAAACCAGGGACACTTCCAGTGTCCCTGACAACTACGTGTGCGGGAAGTGTGTCCAGCTGCAGCTCCTGACAGCCCGCATGGCGGTGCTGGAGCTGCGGGTGGACTCACTCTGGAGCATGCACGATGCCGAGAACTCGGTGAATCGCTCATTTAGTGAGTTGTCCACACCGCAGGTAAAGGCTAGGACAGACAGTGAATGGGTGACCAAGAAGCAGGGCAATATCAGGAAGGTAGTGCAGGAGTCCCCTGTGGTCATCTCCCTCCAAAACAGGTATGCCGCTTTGGATACTGTTGGGGGAGATGGCCTACCAGGGGAAGGCACTAGCAGCCAGGTTCATGGCACCATGGCTGGCTCTGCTGCACAGCAGGGCGGGAAAAAGAGTGGTAGGGCTATAGTGATAGGGGACTCAATTGTAAGGGGAATAGACAGGAGTTTCTGTGGCCGCAACCGAGATTCCAGGATGGTATGTTGCCTCCCTGGTGCAAGGGTCAAGGATGTCTCGGAGCGACTGCAGAACATTCTGAAGAGGGAGGGTGAACAGCCAGCTGTCGTGGTGCATGTAGGTACCAACGATATAGGTAAAAAGCGGGAAGAGGTCCTACAAGCAGAATTTAGGGAGCTAGGAGCTAAATTAAAAAGTAGGACCTCTAAGGTAGTAATCTCTGGATTGCTACCAGGGCCACGTGCTAATCAGAATAGAGAGAACAGGATAGTGAGATTGAATACGTGGCTTGAGCAGTGGTGCAGGAGGGAGGGATTCAAATTCCTGAGGCATTGGAACCAGTTCTGGGGGAAGTGGGACCTGTACAAAAGGGACGGTCTGCACTTGGGCAGGACTGGAACCGATGTCCTCGGGGTAATATTTGCTAAAGCAGTTCGGGAGGATTTAAACTAATATGGCAGGGGAATGGGAACCTATGTAGCGAAACAGGGGGAAGTAATATGCAGTCAGAAACAAATGTTAGAAGGGTGAGAAACAATAGGGGAAGGCCGAGTAAACAAAGGCAAGAAACACAAAGGGCCATACTAAATCATAAGTCTAAAAGGACAAAGGATGTTAATAAAACAAGCCTAAAGGCTCTGTGTCTTAATGCAAGGAGTATCCGTAATAAGGTGGATGAATTGACTGTGCAAATAGATGTTAACGGATACGATGTGATTGGGATTACAGAGACGTGGCTCCAGAACAATCAAGGCTGGGAACTGAACATCCAGGGGTATTCAACATTCAGAAAGGATAGAATAAAAGGAAAAGGGGGTGGGGTAGCATTGCTGGTTAAAGAGGAGATTAATGCAATAGCTAGGAAGGACATCAGCTTGGAGGATGTGGAATCAATATGGGTTGAGCTGCAGAACACCAAAGGGCAGAAAACGTTAGTGGGAGTTGTGTACAGACCTCCAAACAGCAGTAGTGAGGTGGGGGAGGGTATGAAACAGGAAATCAGAGGTGCGTGCAAAAAAGGCACGGCAGTTATCATGGGTGACTTTAATATGCATATAGATTGGGCTACTCAAACTGGAAGCAATACGGTGGAGGAGGATTTCCTGGAGTGTTTAAGGGATGGTTTCCTAAACCAATATGTTGAGGAACCAACTCGAGGGGAGGCCATCCTGGACTGGGTGTTGTGTAATGAGGAGGGACTAATCAGCAATCTTGTGGTACGAGGCCCCCTGGGGAAGAGTGACCATAGTATGGTGGAGTTCTACATTAGGATGGAGAAGGAAACAGTTAAGTCCGAGACCATGGTCCAGAACTTAAATAAGGGCAACTTTGAGGGTATGAGGCGTGAATTGGCGAGGTTAAATTGGCAAGCGATATTTAAGGGGCTATCAGTGGAAGGGCAATGGCAGACATTTGGAGATCGCATGGATGAACTACAACAATTGTACATCCCGGTCTGGCGTAAAAATAAAAAAGGGAAGGTGGCTCAACCATGGCTAACAAGGGAAATCAGGGATAGTATTAAAACCAAGGAAGTTGCATACAAATTGGCCAGAAGTAGCAGCAAACCCGGGGACTGGGAGAACTTCAAAACTCAGCAGAGGAGGACGAAGGGTTTGATTAGGGCAGGGAAAATAAAATATGAAAGGAAGCTTGCAGAGAACATTAAAATAGACTGCAAAAGCTTCTATAAATATGTAAAAAGAAAGAGGTTAGTAAAAACAAACGTAGGTCCCCTGCAGTTGGAAACAGGGGAAGTCGTAATGGGGAACAAGGAAATGGCAGATCAATTGAACAAGTACTTTGGTTCGGTGTTTACTGTGGAGGACACACACAACCTGCCGGAAATAAAAGGGGTCAGAGGATCTGGTAAGAGGGAGGAGCTGAGGGAAATCCTTATTAGTCGGGAAAAGGTATTGGGGAAATTGATGGGACTGAAGGCTGAAAAATCCCCGGGGCCTGATGGACTGCATCCCAGAGTACTTAAGGAGGTGGCCTTGGAAATAGTGGATGCATTGACGATCATTTTCCAACATTCCTTAGACTCTGGATCAGTTCCGATGGAGTGGAGGGTGGCCAATGTAACCCCTCTTTTTAAAAAAGGAGGGAGGGAGAAAGCAGGGAATTATAGACCGGTCAGCCTGACATCGGTCGTGGGTAAAATGATGGAAGCAATTATTAAAGATGTCATAACAGACCATTTGGAAAGTGGCGACATGATAGGTCCAAGTCAGCATGGATTTGTGAAAGGGAAATCATGCTTGACAAATCTTCTGGAATTTTTTGAGGATGTTTCCAATAGGGTGGACAGGGGGGAACCAGTAGATGTGGTGTATTTGGACTTTCAGAAGGCCTTCGACAAGGTCCCACACAAGAGATTGGTGAGCAAAGTTAAAGCACATGGGATTGGGGGTAATGTGTTGACGTGGATTGAGAACTGGTTGGCACACAGGAAACAAAGAGTAGGAGTAAATGGGTACTTTTCAGAATGGCAGGCAGTGACCAGCGGGGTACCGCAGGGTTCGGTGCTGGGACCCCAGCTGTTTACATTATATATTAATGATTTGGACGAAGGGATTAAATGTAATATCTCCAAATTTGCGGATGACACTAAATTGGGAGGCAGTGTGAACAATGAGGAGGATGCTAGGAGGATACAGAGTGACTTGGACAGGTTGGGTGAATGGGCAAATGTATGGCAGATGAAGTACAATGTGGATAAATGTGAGGTTATCCACTTTGGTGGTAAAAATACAGAGGCGGACTATTACCTGAATGGTGGCAGATTAGGGAAAGGGGACGTGCAACGAGACCTGGGCGTCATGGTACATCAGTCACTGAAGGTGGGAATGCAAGTGCAGCAGGCAGTCAAGAAAGCAAACGGAATGATGGCCTTCATAGCAAGGGGATTTGAGTACAGGAGTAGGGAGGTGATGCTACAGTTGTACAGGGCCTTGGTGAGGCCACACCTGGAGTATTGTGCGCAGTTTTGGTCTCCTAACTTAAGGAAGGACATTCTTGCTATTGAGGGAGTGCAGCGAAGGTTCACTAGATTGATTCCTGGGATGGCCGGACTGACATATCAAGAAAGATTGGGTCAACTGAACTTGTATCCTCTGGAGTTCAGAAGAATGAGGGGGGATCTTATAGAGACATTTAAAATCCTGACTGGTTTAGACAAATTAGATGCGGGCAGAATGTTCCCAATGGTAGGGAAAACTAGAACCAGGGGTCACAGTCTAAGGATTAAGGGGAAGCCATTTAGGACTGAGCTGAGGAGGAACTTCTTCACCCAGAGAGTGGTGAATCTTTGGAATTCTCTTCCACAGAAGGTTGTTGAGGCCAGTTCGCTAAATATATTCAAAAGGGAGTTAGATATAACACTCACAACTAAGGGGATCAAGGGGTATGGCGAGAAAGCAGGAATGGCGTACTGAGGTAGCATGTTCAGCCATGAACGCATTGAATGGCGGTGCAGGCTCGAAGGACCGAATGGTCTACTCCTGTACCTATTTTCTATGTTTCTATGTTTCTATGAGACACACACGAGCCGTACAGTCCCAGACAGGAGTGATTTGCTCCCTTTTACCCGCTGTGTACTGTACATGTACAGGAGCTGACACTGAGACACACACGGGCCGTGCAGTACCAGATGGGAGTGAACCATTACCTTTTTTCCGCTATAATGTACATGGACAGGAGCTGAAGCTGAGACACACACAGGCCGAACAGGCCCAGGTGGGAGTGAATCATTCCCTTTTACCCGCTGTGTGTACTGTACCTGTACAGGAGACACTGAGACACACACGGGCTGTACAGTACCAGAGGGGATTGAATCATTCCCTTTTACCCGCTGTGTACTGTACATGTACAGGAGCTGACACTGAGACACACACGGGCGGTACAGTACCAGATGGAATTGAATCGTTCCCTTTTACCCGCTGTGTGTGCTGTACATGTACAGGAGACACTGAGACACACACGGGCCGTACAGTCCCAGACAGGAGTGAATCGTTCCCTTTTACCCGTTGTGTACTGTACATGTGCAGGAGCTGACACTGAGACACACATGGGCTGTTCAGTAACAGACGGGAGTGAATCATTCACTTTTACCCGCTGTGTTCTGTACATGTACAGGAGACACTGAGACACACACGGTCCGTACAGTCCCAGACAGGAGTGAATCGTTCCCTTTTACCCATTGTTTACTGTACATGTACAGGAGGCACTGAGACACACACGGTCCGTACAGTCCCAGACAGGAGTGAATCGTTCTTTTTTACCCGTTGTTTACTGTACATATGCAGGAGACACTGAGACACACACGGGCCGTACAGTACCAGATGGAATTGAATCATTCCCTTTTACCCGCTGTGTGCTGTACATGTACAGGAGACACGGAGACACACACGGGCCGTACAGTACCAGATGGGAGTGAATCGTTCCCTTTTACCCGCTGTGTACTGTACATGTACAGGAGCTGACACTGAGACACACACGGGCCGTACTTAGAAACATAGAAACATAGAAGATAGGAGCAGGAGTAGGCCATTCGGCCCCTCGAGCCTGCTCCGCCATTCGATGAGATCATGGCTGATCATCCAAACTCAGTACCCTGTCCCTGCCTTCTCCCCATATCCCTTGATCCCTTTAGCTTCAAGAAATATATCTAACTCATTCTTGAATATATTTAATGACTTGGCCTCAACTACCTTCTGTGGTAGAGAATTTAACAGGTTCACCACTCTCTGGGTGAAGAAATTCTTCCTCATTTCTGTCCTAAATGGCTTACCCCTTATCCTTAGATTATGACCCCTGGTTCTGGACTCTCCGACCATTGGGAACATTCTTCCTGCATCTAGTTTGTCCAGACCTGTCAGAATTTTATATGTTTTGATGAGATCCCCTCTCATTCTTCTATATCCAGCGAGTATAAGCCCAATCGACCCAATCTCTCCTCATATGTCATTCCTGCCATCCCAGGTATCAGCCTTGTGAATCTTCGCTGAACTCCTTCCATGGCAAGAACATCCTTCCTCAGATAAGGCGACCAAAACTGCACACAATACTCAAGGTGTGGTCTCACCAAGGCCCTGTACAACTGCAGCAAGACATCCTTGTTCCTGTACTCAAACCCTTTCGCTATGAAGGCCAACATACCATTTGCCTTCTTCACCGCCTGCTGCACCTGCATGTTTACCTTCAGCGACTGGTGCACAAGGACACCCAGGTCTCGTTGCACTTCCCCTTCTCCCAATCTATTGCCATTCAGATAATAGTCTGCCTTTCTGTTTTTGACACCAAAGTGGATAACCTCGCACTTATCCACGTTATATTGCATCTGCCACGCTTCTGCCCACTCACCCAACCTGTCCAGATCATCCTGGAGTTATTCGCTATCCTCCTCGCTGCACACACTCCCACCCAGCTTTGTGTCATCTGCAAACTTGGTGATATTACATTTAGTTCCCTTATCTAGATCATTAATGTATATTGTGAATAGCTGGGGTCCAAGGACCGATCCCTGCGGAACCCCACTAGTCACTGCTTGCCACTCGGAAAAAGACCCATTAATTCTTCTCTTTGCTTCCTGTCTGCCAACCAGTTCTCTATCCAAGTCAATACCTTGCCCCCAATCCCATGTGCCTTAACTTTACACGCTAATCTCTTATGCGGGACCTTATCGAAAGCCTTTTGAAAGTCCAAATACACCACATCTACTGGTTCTCCCTTATCTATTTTCCCAGTTACATCCTCAAAAAATTCCAGTAGATTAGTCAAGCACGATTTACCTTTTGTAAATCCATGTTGACTTTGTCCAATCCTGGCACTGTTTTTCAAGTGCTCAGCTATTAAATCCTTTATAATGGACTCTAGCATTTTCCCCACTACCGAAGTCAGGCTTACCGGTCTGTAATTTCCCGCTTTCTCTCTACCACCCTTTTTGAATAGTGGGGTAACATTAGCTACCCTCCAATCCATGGGTACAGTTCCAGATTCCATCGAATGTTGGTACTGTACCAGATTGGATTGAATCGTTCCCTTTTTCCCCGCTGTGTACTGTACATGTACAGGAGACACTGAGACACACACGGGCTGCACAGTACCAGATGGGAGTGAATCGTTCCAATTTACCCGCTGTGTACTGTACATGTAAAGGAGCTGACACTGAGACACACACGGGCCGTACAGTACCAGACGGGAGTGAATCACCCCCTTTTACCCGCTGTGTGCTGTACATGTACAGGAGACACTGAGACACACACGGGCCGTATAGTACCAGACGGGAGTGAATCGTTCCCTTTTACCCGCTGTGTACTGTACATGTACAGGAGCTGACTCTGAGAAACGCACGGGCCGTACAGTACCAGAGGGGAGTGAATCGTTCCCTTTTACCCGCTGTGTACTGTACATGTACAGGAGACACTGAGATACACACGGGCCGTACAGTACCAGACGGGTGTGAATCGTTCCCTTTTACCCGCTGTGTACTGTACATGTACAGGAGCTGACTCTGAGAAACACACGGGCCGTACAGTACCAGAGGGGAGTGAATCGTTCCCTTTTACCCGCTGTGTACTGTACATGTACAGGAGACACTGAGACACACACGGGCTGTACAGTACCAGACGGGATTGAATCAATCATTTTATACTGTCCTTTATTTAGTCGATTTATTTTAGTTCCTGCAACACGATTACCAGATTCAATGTTTCCAAAGTTTGTCATTGATCGAGGAGTAGGTCTCTTACTGAAAAGAGCCAGGCACTGAGAGGCTGACGGCGCAAAGGTCTGGTGTGTTGCTCTGTGATTCTCATGCAGCACAAATCAAATATTCCATTCCTTCCGACTGTCCTCAGAAACACTTCAGATAATGAGCATTTCCATGATTTCTCATCACAGGACCTGTCGCTCGCACACCCTGGGAGAAGCAGTTTGTGTTGTGTTAATGATACTGGGGCACTCTTGCTGAAGACCAGGGAGCTCGGTGAAGAACAGCAGCAAGATTGGAGAGAGTGAGAGAGGAGGGGGGCTCTGGGCGGCAGTGGGTGCTTCCATGACCGCGGGAGACGGAGGGAAGTCGCTGCTCCCTTGTGTTTGGGGCACATTCCTGCCTCTCAGGCTTCCAGGTAAAGGAGTGAGTGAGAGCGCTGGTATGGGCCAAGATGGAGCAGCCCACAAAGACCATCACACGCTGACAGTGGTGTGTGCTTGGAGATTTCTGCTCTCATGGTGTCACGATGGGCAGGTGCTGCTGTTGGAACAGCTCCCGTCCTGTGACCAGATCACCAGCAGCAGCAGCGAGGAACACCGCCCCTGCCAAAAAATAAAGGGTTCTCCGGGTCGCTGCAACATTGATTCCAGCGTCTGTTTGCTGGTGACTGCACAAGACTAGTGCTTTGGGGAAAATAGGCCAAGAGCGATATAAAAGCAGATGGAGCAAGAGATGCGATGATTCCAGCACAGCGAGGAGGCAGGAACAAGGGCGAGTTTGTCTCTTTATTGCCCCTTAACATGATGTCTGAGACACATCTCAGAATGCTTCATGTGGGAAGAATTATTTTGAAGTGCAGTCACTGTTAGTACGAAAGCAGACATCGGATGGACTCTTCCATCAGGAGGAGGAATGGGAGAGGGAGAAGCTTTGGACTCCTTGCAGTTGACAACAGATGTTGTCCTTGCAGTATGTCAATCATTGCTTGTCACACATAATGATGACATCAATACTAATTGTGTTTATCGTTGCTGAGGCTAATCACTGAGTATCCAGACTGAGAAAATAATTCAACAGCAAATATCAGATCCCATCAGTGTTTATATAACTGGAGCACCTTGTTAACACACACAGCAGTTTTCAGGAGAGGGTTTAAAGGAGGATTTCATTAAGATATTGATTTCTGAAGGTGAGACATCTTTTTTCCCTTATAATCTGTTCAATATTCTCCCACTCTCACCTCCTGAAGTTAATTCTCCGGAAGGGGTGCAGTTCCAACATCCATTTCTGACATGTCAACCTTACCATTTCAAACAGACACACCAAACACAAACACACACCAAACACACACACACCAAACACCAAACACACACACCAAACACACACACACACCAAACACACACACCAAACACACACACACACCAAACACACACTCACACACAC